>CM062821.1:13140529-13354562 GCA_031772345.1 Himalopsyche anomala | reverse complement strand
TTTTAAGTTGGTACCAATGATATATCGCGTTTGTCTACACTAATCGTCGTACTCCTGTCAAACTATTCTCTGACGTAAACATAACCTCTATTACTATGGTAAACATGGATGATACTTTAGTTATTTTAATAAATTAATCTATTAAACGGACATGATGTCAGGAACTGAAAATATTCTTCCAGTATTTTTATGCCTGATTAGTTCTCCCCACTCGCTATATACGCATAAGAGTGATTGTAATGAGACAATAATATGTCTTACGCTTACTACAAATATGCTACCTTTTCTACATGAAAATCAACTAAATGCCGCTAATAGCAACGCAGTTCTGTAGAAAATTGCCAAACTATCATACAAGGAGATCAGGGAAAGCTATAATTTACGCTAAATACGAATATGATAACCATATGAAACAGAAACAGAAAGATGCCGAATTGAATTTCATATATCCATAATAGAGCAAATTTAAAATACGTCGATGAATTTTCCTTATATTTTTTTAATCTGCATCGATTATCGGTCCCTTGGATTCCTAAATTTGTTTTTTTTTATATTGTCTTAATGGGAATTAAATATCTTAGGAATCGCATTGCTTTCTGTGGAATTTGTCAATTTTCAGGGTGAAAATGAGTACTTAGCATGTTGTAAAGCATTTAAAAACATGAAAGAAATAATCAAAATTCGGTCTTCGATTCCCGACATCGTATTCGTTTTTCATTCAGTCAAATAATAAAAATAAACAAAATATCGCCTTTGTTTAAGGTTTACGGGAGAAGGCTTTCCCACATACGTTTGAAAAAAAGCGCGAACATAAATGCAAATAAATTTAACTCGTACCAACAGTCAGATACTAATACAAAAAATATTGTGTCTGGCATGAATGGGTTGAAATAACAGACCGTCGGAATCCATAGTAAAATTTATTTTAGACGGTCTCAAATGCTTTACCCGTTCGGGTCGAGCACATTTTTTTTTGTATTATCATTTGAAGGTTGGTCAACATTCGTTGATTTTAATCTTCGATCTGTCAAACGCATAGGATGTCATATTTTCTTCATTTGACTGGATGATAGTTCGAAGTACTTAAAAGTAAATATATCATTATTATTTCTGTATAATATAGTTTCAAGTATTTAAGACTTCCTTCCTTATCGAGTTGACGTTTATATTGTTTAAATTTATCGTTAAGGAATTTTATCAACAACATAAAAACAGTGCAATCAATAAAATCAATACATAGTTGAATGAAAAATTATGCCATTGCTCCTAATATAATATTTAGTACAAAGGCAGGTTTTCTGGTGTAATCAGATGTGTAGATTGCACCCACACATGCAAATAGTGACTCCGCACGCGGGTAAAGAGGCATACTAAAACCATCATAGATCTTATTTCATTAGTGTTCAAATTGTTAGTCTAAGTGAAGTGATAAATATTTTTTGTAATAATTGATATTTTTTTAATCAATTTTCAGATTTGTGACAATGATCTTAACATGCTGGATGTTATTGCGAGATATCCGGGAAGTGTCCACGATGAATTCAATTTTAACACTTCTAACACTACGATTGAAATGAAGATATTAGTCAACGAAAGGATTGGAACTTTTTTCTGTTTGGTATATAAACATATTTTGAATTTTGCGAGGAATTCGGAGATAAGGGAACGAACAAGACAGCGACTGGGTTACGTGCTGCGGATGCCTCCGGAAAGCCTTCATCGTGCCCACCTCTTCTTTTGACCAGTGGGATTCCGGCGCTCTGGACGACCGTCGGGAACTATCCATAGGATATTTCCTTTAATTGATTTTACAAATTACCAAATGAATGCAGATTTGCGGGAAAACAGACTAAGCATCGAATGGTCTCTAACGTGGCATAATAATAATGATTTTTATAGTTAAACAAATTATTTATAATATATTTGGCATATGTCAATCCTAAATTGATTTATACATATCTTAGACAAGTCAAAAAAAAATCATTTTGAGTTCATAAGGCTAAAAATATTATTATTTACCCCATCACAAACTTTCAAAGTCTAAATGAATAATAGAGGTTTCATTGAAATTGTTATTTTCTACACCATTACTCAATATTATGATTTTAGATAAAAATTTAAAATCTTTCGATAAATTAGAACAGTAGACTCCTGAGTAATCGTTAATGGCATATTTTATCCTTACAGGATTCCAAGCCCACACTCACATTCAGAAGAGATGCCAGCAACACCTCTCGGGCAGGCAACAACATCATCAATGAACCGGTGAACGGATTCCACCGAACTTGATTCTTCTGAACACGAACTCCCCGAACAAGAATACTCCGAACACAGAATCTTCCGCACACAGAACCTTTCGCACATAGAATAATACCTACATTTACATATTTTAAATATGAAAATCATTTATAATTTAAGATTTCGACTGAAGGTGCTTGGTGGAATTTCAATATTAAATTTGAATCATTCAAATTATGTACACTCCCACAGATTTTGTCACTAACGACCCGGGTTTCGCCTTTCGGCATCTTCAGGCGTTCAAGCGCACGGATGAACTTGAACTGATCATCAATTCAGTTCAAGTTCATCCGTGCGCTTGAACGCCTGAAGATGCCGAAAGGCGAAACCCGGGTCGTTAGTGACAAAATCTGTGGGAGTGTACATAATTTGAATGATTCAAATGAAAATCATTGTTTTATTATAATGAGTAATGTCTTAGGTCAATTATGCCAAAAAAATTTCAGAGTGGAAACAAGCAAAATATTTAATTATAATGTATATAACTTTGAACTTCGACTTAAGGTGCTTAATGGAACTTAAATATCAAATTTAAATTATTTTGATTCTATACTCATCCATGAGTTTTGTGTATAAAGACCCGGGTATCGCCTTTCGGCATCTTCGGGTATTATCAAGTGCATTCGTGCATAATGTATATATTGTTTATGAACAGTTTATCATTTAATACGTATTTCTGTTGAGATAAACTCCATTAGGAGTCCATATACTCCACATTGGGAGCGGACATGGCAAATGTGTATATAAAAATATGTTAGGAGCTTCGTTTACTTTGGAATATTTTAATTTTATATTTATAGAGTGAATTCCTGTTTTTTTTTACTTCTTATAATTAAAAATAAAGAAAGTATCGAAATTTTGTATTTTATTTTAGAACATATAAATCAATGTAAGTCAGTGGACTGATTAAAGAGTTTTAATATACATATTATGTTTTGATGTTATGAATATGGCTAAAGTGCTTAAATAAAAGCTAACAAATACATTTTTTTATAAGTTTTTGTTGAATTATGTTCAATGAAAATAAATTTACATTAATAACAGTATTTAAGAGAAATAAATTGAATTAAAGCAGGCTTATTCAGGCGATGTCAGGAACTGAAAATATTCTTTACTTGAAATACGAATATGATATCCGTATGAAACAGGTCATAAGGATGTCGAATTAAATTTCTTATATCCATAATTGAGCAAATTTGAAATATTTCAACGAATTTTACTTGTAATACGTATGAATTATCCGTTCCTTAGATTCATTTTTTTTTTATATTGTCCTATTGGGAATTAAATATCCTAGGAATTGCATTGCTTTTTGTGGAATTTATCAATTTTCAGGGAGAAAATGGGTAGCATGTTGTAAAGAGTGTTTACCTTTCATGATACTTCTTGTTTTCAGTCATTCAAGAAGAAAGAGTGAAGCATTTAAAGATGGTTAAACCATATCCAGCTTTTTTGTATTGTTGCAGAGTAATATAACAAATAAGACTGCCTTTATTTATGTTTTCATTCAATTGTTTAATAAAATATCAACAAAATACAAAGACAAGTAATAAAATAACAAAGAAACCAGTCAACCAAATTTAAACAACGGACTTCCGCAAAACTGTTATATTCAATGAATCAAAATCTTTTTAAACACAAATATATTTTTTTGAAAGTTAAGAAAATGAGGTTTCTGAGTAATTGTCTGTTTTGGACATTAGTTGATAATTCATTTATTATACTTATATTGGAAAAGGGTACAATTTTTTTTACCCCAAATTCATAAAAACATTTTCTTTTAAAATCCATTAATATCGTACGATTTCACACCAAACAGCGTGAGCTTCCGCTAACTGATGGTTCGTTGATGATGTTGTTACCTGCCCGAGAGGTATTGCTGGCATCTCTTCTGAATGTGGCTGTGGGCTTGGAATCCTGCAAGGATAAAATATGCCATTAACGATTACTCAGGAGTTTACTTTTCTAATTTATCGAAAGACTTTAAATTTTTATCTAAATTCATAATATTGTGTATAGTATAGAAAGTAACAATTTCAATGAAACCTCTATTATTCATTTATACTTTTGAACGTCTGTAACAGGGTAAATAATAATATTTTTAACCTTACTGCATTAGCGAATATATTATAAATAATTTATTAAAACTGTAAAAATCATTATTATTATGCCACGTTAGAGACCATTTGATGCTTAGTCTGTTTTCCCGCAAATCTGCATTCATTTGATAATTTGTAAAACCAATTAAATTGTGTGTCATTTACAAGATTTTAAAATATCAACCTTTTCCTACTTGCAAACTATTTTTTGTGTCACTAACGTGCATGCCAAACTAAGGTACAACTCTGGGCAAGTATTTTGTTAAAAATTCATTGAGCAACCTGTTCACAGTATTAATTAATGTAATTGAATGTGACTTGCTTCTTGACTTCAGAAATTTTATATTTGTTTCCAAGTTCTACTTTTGATTCAAATGTTTTTCCAATAAATGTGAATTATAAGAAAAAAAAATTGTTTATATGCTTCCTCTTCTTCTTTGACCATATTCGCTCCCTATGTTGAGCGTATGACGGCCACGCGGCACCTCTGTGTTTCCCTGTCTCACGCCAATTGCTTTGCTTCCTCCCATGACAAGCCAGCATCCCTCAGTTCCGTCGGGTAGTATCCATAGGGTGTACTCGAAGGAATCCAACTGGTCAAAAGAAAAGGCGGGCAGGATTAAGGCTTTCCGGAGGCATCCGCAGCACGTGACACAGTCGCTGTCTTGTACGTTCCCTTATCTCCGAGTTCCTCACCAAATTCAAAATATGTTTATATACCCAACAGAAAAAAGTTCCAATCCTTTCGTTGACTAATATCTTCCTTTCAATCGTAGTGTTAGAAGTGTTAAAATTGAATTCATCATGGACACTTCCCGGATATCTCGCAATAACATCCAGCATGTTAAGATCATTGTTACAAATCTGAAAATTGATTAAAAAACATAAAAATATCATTTACAAAAAATATTTATCACTTGACTAACAATTTGAACATTAATAGAATAAGATCCGTGATGGTTTTAGCATGCCTATTTTTCCACATGCGGAGTCACTATTTACATGTAGGTGATTACACCAGGGAAACCTGCCTTTGTAAGAAATGTTATATTAGGAGCAATGGTGTAAAATCTTTCGTTCAACTATGTATTGATTTCATTGATTGCCCTGTTTTTATGTTGTTGATAGAATTCCTTAAATAAATTAAAACAATATCAACGTCAACTCGATAAGGAAGTCTTAAATACTTAATCACAAATCTAATAAGATAATTTTTTAAACTATATTTTACAGAAATAATAGTGATACATTTACTTTTAAGTACTTTGAACTATCATCAAATGAAGAAAATATGACATTCCACTATGTGACATCCTATGCGTTTGACAGATTAAAATCAACGAATGTTGACCAACCTTCAAATGATAATACAAAAAAATTTGCGCCCGACTCGAATGGGTGAAGTATTTGAGACCGTCTAAAATAAATTTTACTATTGATTTCGACGGTCTGTTATTTCAACCCATCCGCGCCGGACACGATATTTTTTGTATGAGTATCTGACTGTTGGTACTCGTTAAATATAATTGCATTTATGTTCGCACCTTTTTTCAAACGTAAGTGGGGAAGCTTTCTGCCGTAAGCCGTGAACAAAAAACTATATTTTACAGAAATAATAATGATATATTTACTTGAAGTACTTTGAACTATCCTCCGGACAAATGAAGAAAATCCACTTATTTTTATTATGGTGTTTTGCAAATAATCTATGTTAAATTACGTGCACAAGCTGATTTGACTTTCATTCATCATATTCGTGAGTGAAAAACAAATAATTTGGAAGCTCACATTCACTACCCAATTGGGTTATAAATTCGCCAGTCATCGCTTTTGAAATTCAGTATAGCTACTGAAAATAGGTATCTGAAATCACCTTTTCTCTAAATTGAAAATATGACATTTCACTATGTGACATCCTATGCGTTTGACAGATTAAAATCAACGAATGTTGACCAACCTTCAAATGATAATACAAAAAAAAATGTGCTCGACCCGAACGGGTAAAGCATTTGAGACGGTCTAAAATAAATTTTACTATGGATTCCGACGGTCTGTTATTTCAACCCATTCATGCCAGACACGATATTTTTTGTATTAGTATCTGACTGTTGGTACGAGTTAAATATATTTGCATTTATGTTCGCGCTTTTTTTCAAACGTATGTGGGGAAGCTTCTCCCGTAAACCTTAAGCAAAGGCGATATTTGGTTTATTTTTATTATTTGATTGAATGAAAATCGAAGACCGAATTTTGATTATTTCTTTCATATTTTTAAATGCTTTACAACATGCTAAGTACTCATTGTCACCCTGAAAATTGACAAATTCCACAGAGAGCAATGCTATTCCTAGGATATTTAATTTCCAATTGAACAATATACAAAAATAAAATTAGGAATCTAAGGAACCGATAATCGATGCAAATTAAAAGAATATAAGGAAAATTCGTCGACGTATTTCAAATTTGCTCTATTATGGATATAAGAAATTCAATTCGACATCTTTCTGTTTCTGTTTCATACGGATATCATATTTTATTGATATCGTATTTAGCGTAAATTATCGCTTTCCCCGATCTCCTTGTATGATAGTTTGGCAATTTCCTACAGAACTGCGTTGCTATTAGCGGCATTTAGGTGATTTTCACGTAGAAAAGGTAGCATATTTGTAGTAAGCGTAAGACATATTATTGTCTTATTACAATCACTCTTATGCGTATAAAGCGAGTGGGCAGAACTAATCAGGCACAAAAATACTGGAAGAATATTTTCAGTTCCTGACATCATGTTCGTTTCATAGATTAATTTATTAAAATAATCAAAGTATCATCTATGTTTACCATAGTAATAGAGGTTATGTTTAGTTCAGTAAATAGTTTGACAGGAGTACGGCGATTAGTGTGGACAAACACGATATATCATTGGTACCAACTTAAAAAAATAATATTGCTTATGGTCGATTATTTCAGACCGTCGGAAATTAGTACCATGCCCCCAGAATAAGCCTGCAAGTGTGCAAAATAATTCAAAAATCATTTGCTCCATCGTCTATAATTTATATTTCAATGTTTAAACTTTAAACCATAAGTAAACTGTAATATTTGTATGTATTTAGCAATCGGATATTTAAGTCATAATTGGTCAAATGCATATAAATGTTCATGCGTTAAGACAAACTATGAATTGACTTAGATCTATTTAAATACGCATTAGCATACAAACGGCACACGATTTCAAAACTAAAAAAATGGGCATTAATGGAAAATGCGTGCTATAAACAATGATCTCTTCAAAACTGCACAAAAGTCAAAATTACAACAAAGATATTTTTGCTATTGATTTTATGGTTTTTAAATATCATCAAATGCACAAAGTGTTTTTCCTAACATTATTTGAGTTCAGAATAGGAATACGATTATTTTTCAAAACATAGCGCAAAATATCACGAATCTCACAATAATTACAATAAAACCTTAATTATCCGGATTGTTCAAAGTTAATTAACACAAAATTTATTCCACCAAAAGTCACGTCACATAAAATTGTTTTGATATGGCAGCAGAGAAAATTGAAACTCCAAAGGGTGAAATGTGTCAATGAAAGCATTTTTAGTAAGATCTAGTAACCAGTGGAGGATTAAGCCCATGCAGTGGTATAAAAAAGCGTCCTGCCACCCGGGGCGGTCCTTAATTTTACCGTTCCCAATATTTCCTCTAATTTTATTTTTAAATTTCTTCTACTTTTTATCTATGAACTAAGAGTTTTTACTACAGGTGGCATAATGTTTTTTTTATGTATAAATATAATTTCTGATTTTTTAAAATTTATTTATTTAGTAAAATGCCGCTCTCAAAATTTTTACGCCCGGGGCGGTCTGCCCCTGCCACACCCCCTTTGCTACGCCACTGAGCCCATGGGAAGCCCCAGGCGCAATAAATTTTTGAGGCCCTGTATTAAATAACATAAAAACAAAAAAATTCCAATTAAAATGAAAAAAACATATGTAAGCGTATGATCAAAAGTGTATGATTTTTTTATATAAGGTATTTTTAAGATTCCTAATAGGACAATCCGTCACTGCCAGTAAGGCAGTAAATAGTGATAAAGGACAGTGCTTCCCAACCTTATAAATGCCACGGACCCCTCAATCTGAAAAAAATAATCTGCGGACCCTCGTTTTTTTTTATATTTTACATGTTCATATTTTATCACAAAGAATGAAAATTTTCGCGGACCCCAGGTTGGGAAGCACTGATATAGGAGACAATATCATGGAAGTGGGCAATTTTCAATGTCTGCAGATTACGACGAAGAAGATATCACATGTAGTTAAATTTCGATGCCAACGGTCCAGGATTGCAAATATTGATTTGGAAACAATTATAAATAATCTGCCTTAGTGGATGGAATACGATCAAGGAGTCAAAGAGAACCTTTGTAAGGTAGATGAACTATTGATCTTACATTCTGACATATTATGAAGCTTTTATCTGTTCTGATGTCGCCATAAAATAGTTGGAGAGCCAAGAATAATGAACAAATTATGGATCTTAAAGTATTCGAGATTTGGCAGCTTCAAATAAAACTGCTAGCTCTAAGCTAATGTCAAAAATTAAATTTCTTAATAGAAAAAAAAAATTGATGTACGATGTAGGTACTTGTTTTTCCTTGTCAATTATGATTTTTTCGATTATCCGGATTTTTCGTTATCCAGACAACCCCAATTAGTCCGGATAATCGAGATTCTACTGTATAACTCAAAAGAAATAGCTCGTAAAGTTATGAATAAATAAATAATTTGAAATGTCTAACCCTCTCACATATTGTTTGAATCCGATATTGGTGTGGGGTTCATTTGGCTATTTGGAGATTCCATTTTTTTTCCAGAAAATATCAATGAGTAAGTAATGTGTGTATATCAGTGCGCATTAAATAATGATACTCTAAATACTAAGAACAATATTTTTTATCTAATTAAATCTAAATGTATATAATAGTGTAAATATTTGTTTCAATCAAACACAGGTGGTAAACATGGTGGTTCTTAGAAAATGGGAAAACAATAATTGCACAATTTTCTGCACATTTATCCTTTATCATTTGCGACAATACAATACATGCGCAACAAAATATTGTTTTAGAGCAGTGGTTCTTAACCAAGGGTACGAGAAAGCATTTCCGGGGTAAGGGAGAAGTTTTTATTTTGACATATATAAAAAAATGTATTACAAATACGTATATAAATTTTAAAGGGGGTGCGAGAACATATTTTCAGATTCAAGGGGGTGGGGGGTCACTGAAAAGGTTAAGATCCACTGTTTTAGAAACATGTCAATAGTTGACTAGTACTTTTAAATTACTTTCTTAGAAATTCAATAAGCAGCACCAAATCCCTGCAAAAAACAATGTTTCCCAACATGCATAGAAAATTTAGAAACAAATTTGTTTCTCCAATCTCTTAAGTTCTTTATGTAAAATGTATAATATATTCATTTTAAGATAAGTATACCAGCTATAATTTATTTTATTTGATATTCAGTCAGTGGCGTAGCAAGGGGGATGCGGCAGAGGCGGACTGGACCACTTCGGGCGGCATTTTCAAAAATACGTACATACAATATTTTTCGAGAAATTTTATTTATACTAACTAAAAACACACATTTCATAGATTAAAAATAATAGAAGTGATTTAAAACCAAAATTAGAGGAAATATTGGAGGCGGGAAATTCAAGGACCGCCTCGGGCGGCAGTACCCCTTCTTACACCACTGTATTCAGACTGTCTTTCCTTCGTCGAATATTGGTTGTTATTCGTATAAACGTTAATAATGTTTTTTACAATTATTTAATTGTATTCCTTTCACAAACGATGAAGTCATAGATAGAAAACTACATGGCTTAAAATAATGTTAAAAGTACAATATTTGTACAAGAAGCGGTAAGGCTGAGATTTCACATTGAATTAAGAAATTTAGTGAATTTTAATAATAAACCACTTTTATAAACCTAAATATATTTGATTGCGATTATATCTTATTATAACTTATTATGATTATAATTGTCTTACTTTTTATATAAAAACGGGTGGATAAAACTTTCATATTCAGATTATGTATTTAATGTGTTTTGTATTGAACGTATAAAAGAGATAAGGTTATTACGCGGAAACTCTAAGGTAGGTAAGTATATTATATTAATACTAAAGAAAAATATTACAGTGAATTTATGAAAATTGATGATGTGATAGTTTTGAAAAGTGCATAAAAATGTCAAACTTATCAAATGAAATGTTTATATGTCGTTGAGTTCGAAATGGGGTCGGTGTACACCAAACTTAGCCAAATTCGTAAATCGTCTGCTACGACGAATGTCTCATCGTGCCATGATTTTTCACGTTGCATGTTATCACTGATTGGTTGCAGTGGACTTTAATTAGTTAGATCGGCAACATTTTTGATAAATAATCTATTCCAATAAATACTTTTCCATTTACGTATGTATAGAAACAATATATTACTCTTCTTGTTTTTTTAGATAACCACGTTTGTCAAATTTTGAATCTCATTATCAGACGCCACCAAATAGTATAAAATCAAAGTGATATCTATAAATTTAATCTTTTGTCGAACATAATAAGTTTTTTTTCAAAGAATTAGCAGGATGATTAATTAGTGAGATAAAAACAAACACATTTAAACAGTGAAATGATCAAATGATAGCAGATGATAATAATCTAATAAATACGACTATTTGTTATCAATTTCATTACTTGAAATGATAAATTTATGACTAAGAACTCTGTTTATTGAAGTTATTAAGTAGATAGACAAAATTCGAGTGAATTAAATATCGACTGTGGAAAGGAAAAAGGACGTAACCCTTTTACAGCTTTTTTCGATAATCACAATGTATACAACTTGACACACATTCTACCAAAGAATAGAAGCTGAAAATGCCGAATAAGTATCTAAATTCAGCTTTTAAGTTAGAAAAAGATGACCTTGTAAAAAATTAAAACCAAGAAAAAACATTGAATTAAAGCTTTTTCCGATACAATTTCTTTAATTAATATTATCTTATGTCATTTAAACACCAGTTTAGAAGTATCCGTGCACTTCAAGGTTGTATTTCATAATTTGCATATGTCACAAAATCATCAAAACACGTTTTTAGCGCCTCCTGTAAAATTTGATATGTGTGGGTTAAGTCCTTTTTCCTTTCCACAGTCGATATGAAAAGTTCAACGTTAAAATGATGTTGACACATTAAAGATTTGAGATTTTTATCGTAGAATAAATTCATAAATTGTATTAAGTGTATTAAAAAAATACTTAATAGGATTAACAAAATCTCTTTCATCAACAATCTTGAAAACATGATATTTTATGAGTGAAAGGAAAAACAAAAAATAGCATGACTAGTAATTTGGAGCATATTGGCGTATCTTTACTTTTGTATGTTCTACCTTCCTACAATTCACCATTATAAACATTTCTTAAAAGAAGATTATAAAGTAGAATTTCAAGCAGGCAAAAGCGGTTTGGACAAATTTAATACACTTTACAATGCTTTTTGTACATAAAGCATACGTGCACTTATTCACGAATAAATTGCGTACAATATTTGAGGACTGCCTGTAATTGTACGGTCAGATTTACATACGTATCGAAGCAAATGAAACGTACATGGCCTGACAAAATTAAAATATACTGGATTAGTTGTGTTCAGGAACTCTTAAAATTGAAACTAATAGCAGTTTCAAAATGTAAGGTAACTGCCTCCAATCGAAACACGCTGACATTCAAACATTATATTGATACGCTTAAAATCGATAACAAAATAAAATCAAAAATATATCACTTAAAGAAATTTTGTTACATTGGTGAAATTTGTTGTAAAATAAAACTTTTTTCAAAACCCACTTTCTCCGTAATAAATTATCAATCAGGGTTGGCATAATTATTGAATTATTACCCAAACAAAAATAGTCTAATTTTGTTCAAAATATACTTTGTTCTTTAAAGAATATATGACATACATATATCATGAATTGATAGTAGTTTTTGATTCAACTGATTGAATTAATCACGTATAATTATTAAAAAATAATTATCGTTCCATTTATTTTTTTTACCGCCTGTGTGGTCGAGTGGTCAACATCGTTGGCTACCGCTACGGAGGGCACGGGTTCGAATCCCGGTACGGGCAGTTTTATAAATTGATTTTTCAATTGATTTATGAATTTCTGTTCAAAGGCATGGATGTATGTGATGTCTTGAATTCCCCCCTCCTACCCATCCTATCCTATGAACGGGGCGTATAGAGAGCGATTAGCTAACCACTAGTCCTGTCCTTGCCCTTTCCTTCTATTCCTACTCTCTTCGGAAAAAGAGAGGTTGAGCAACTGAGTAACAAGCAGTTCTCGTAGAAAAAAATCTGTTGAGATAAACTCCATTAGGAGTCCATATGCTCCATATTGGGAGCGGACATGGAATAATAATTATTTTTGTTACTATCAAAATATTAATGTTTGCACTTTGAACATACACATAAGGGGAGTACAAAAAAAGCTGATGACGACAAATTTATTAATTATAGCTATATCCAGTTTTGCTTCTTATTTTTTGCCGGTCAAAAATCCTGTTGGGACAGCCCCTTGTATGAATATTCTTGTTATCTTCGTGTCATTGATTATTTACGTGGTGAGCTTTTGATTTCACCGCCTGTCAAGACGTCTCATACTAAATTGTATTGATAAACTATTATCACGCTGTTAAACATTAAAACACAATAAATACCCCTTACAATGCAGTCGTAATTCAGTCGCATTGCAGACAACACGCCTTACAAATTAATAATATTACAATATATTGCAGTGTAAAACTAATCAACAAAGAGTGAATTATAAAGATGAAGTTCTACGTTCTTTTCCTGTGTTTCGTGGTAATTTTTTTTCACTATTGTAAACAAATCACACGTAAAGTAGTACGTCAAAATTCATATGGCTTAAAAATGTATAATTATTTTCGATATTAATAATCTCGCAGTATGTTTAATATATATCTGAGTATAATATAATATTTAATTAACACACCTGAATTCAAGTAGAGTCATACATCAGAACAGATAAATTCTTATTTAAATATGAAGAATACTTATAGATCGGAAATACTAACTTTTAAACTTGAACTTAACGTTACTTTTAGATTCCAATTTCAAGAATTGTGTTTCTTAAAGTACTTTAATAATGAATTTTGAATTACATTTAATTAATGAAATTCAATATGATTATGTATAGTTAATTTAAATTTGTTTGTTTTTCCTCCTAAATCTTAGATTAGTAAAATATTATCACCATGCTATTTGAAACATACGGAAACTTCAATGTTATATTGAATGAGTTTTTTAGCTAAAAATTTTTTTAAACGTTATTATAGTAAAAACAAAACGTGTATTTAAGGATATCGCTTACCGAAAAAACACACATATAAGTTATAATACATCGAATGACTTCTTTGATAATGCAAATTGGTATTTGTTATTCTTTTTAAGTTCACGCATTTTTCTTGTTTTCTTTTGATTTATTATGATAAATAAAGTATTTTTATAATTCGCCTATGCTATATGGGAAAAACATAGTTATAAACATTATACTATTAGAGAGTGATAATCTAAAGAGTTGTAACGTTACTATTTATTAGAATTATATCAGCAAAATTAAATATTTGCTACAATGTCACCGTAATCATTCAACAAAATTGTTTCTATGCTATACCTTATCAGAGATGATAAGGTAAAATCAGTAGTCATCGGGAATTTCCACTTTTTATTTTAAAAAAAAATACGAAAATTAAATTACGTTATAAAAAACTATGCATAAAAGTATGAAAAGAATTGTCAAAAGATTCAGTTAATGTCTTGCAAATAAACTATGTATAATATAAAGTTTTTCTTATTTCTACTACTTTATAAAGAACAGATTTAATTTAATACGCAAAATTACATGCCAATTTATATTTCAAAAGCAAAGATATCTCCATTTCATTTAAATAAAATAAAGTAATCGTTTAGGTAAATGGCTGCAATGTTTCTATTACATACATTGATAGTATTGACAGTTGAATTGTTAGCACGACTGCCAATATGTTAACAGCTACAGGTGTCTTCATATGTTATGTCTTCTTAAATAATTATATCCGCCACTTTAAAATATTCAGTGTAATTAAAATCTTAACAGCACACTCTTAAAAGAAAAACAATTTATATAATCTACATTTAAAAATAGTGTCGCTTCGATAAATCATAGAATGAAACGTTTTATATTGTAAAATGTCTGATAGAAAACCTATTAAAGTTTTTTTTATTAATGACTGTGAATGAGTTAACTTAACCAAACCAATTATAATATACATAGCTGTGGTATTGTGGTTTTACTAAGTTAAATACCAAAATAGAAATGGTATATTTAATAATACTATTATCGATAAAATATAATCTACAATTTTATTTATTCACATCACACAAATGTAGTTATGAATGAAAAAGCTATGAGATATCATCATTGATTTTGAATAAAAGAAACTTCTGACTGTTCCGATAAGTATCTTTTATATGTCAATTTATTTAAATTTACATTATAAAATCGCTTAGTATGTAAATATCACTTGTTTTCATTACTCATGTCTATAACAAGCGATGACTTGTCTTGATTTCTCAAAATCAATACAAATATTATTACCTACTTTCAATGTTGATTGATTACCTATACTCTTGACCAGTGGAGGGGAACTTGCGTCCTTTTGAATATTCTTATGCGGCCTTTTGACTCGATCAAAATATTCACTTTGTTCAAAAAATTATACGCAAGTGTTTCGAAAAAGAGCGTGGTCTACCCATTATATGTTCGACAGTTGAAAAAAAAATGGGGGAGGTGTCAACGTTTTCTTTACTGCGGTCTTATGTTGAATCATGTAAATGAATGTAGCCTTTTGAAATTGAAAGGTTTCCCACCCCTGCTCTTTTAATTTATTATTATATTAATAATTGATCAAGTGTGCAAAACACAATACGATTGTATGTATGTTTGTTTCAAATTAATTGCGCCTAAGTCAATCGCTACAGTCGTTGTACAATCGATCATGTTAATAGGAGTGATTATATATGTAGCGTTATTTAAAATAATATACATAATAAATATACAATTAATTTATATTATAAGTCTCGTTCTTATTCTCGATTAAGCTGCTGAATGTTATTAAATAATAATTAACATTAAAGTATTAACAAATATAAATGTTTTATCTAAATTGTTTGATATTTTTTTTCTGTCGTAATGATTTATTTAAACTGTAAGTCTTTTTTTATGATTAATCAATTTGCAATTTTTCAGTCAATATTCCAGGTTAATCGTCAATCTCTTATAGCATTTTACCTGTCAAAATTTACTAAGCATTGTATTTTAAATAATACGATTAACACATAATTGTATACAGTATATGTTTCATTGTGGATTGGTGTATTGTTGACAACATATAAAATATTAATTATAACCCAAAAAAAACTCTTATCTCAGAACAGAAAAAACCGCGTCTTGGCTCAGAAAATATACCAATAAATTGGGGAAAAATAACCGTCGAAAGTGTCGCGTATTTAAAAAAAATGTTTGCAATTTATTCATCTCCTTTCTAATTGTGAGTAAAAAATCTTACAACGCGTTGCTGTATTTGATGCATGCGTTCATTGAATTATAAATAATAAATTTATCCGATGATTGTTTATATATTAGTGTTTTTATCGCTCATTTGTTTTGTGGTGACACTGACCTAGTGAAGTAATCAAAATACATTACTGATATATAAATAATAACATTCCTGTATAAACGCGTTTTCAGGTCATTTTTAAAACAACGTTAAATTTATAAACCATATCAATGACTTTAGTGAACGTTTCATTTATTTTTTTATCGTTTTTTTCCTCATAGAAAAAAAAACATTAAGATCAATACCCGCAAACAATTATCGCTTTAATATGAGAGGTTAGCTGCGCGTGACATTCAAAAGCTGAGTACACCAATTCAATAAATGCTCGGCATTTTTTTTTTTTTTTTTTGGGAACATCAATGTATAACTACATCATATTTTATAAAAGTAGTGTTTTTTTGTTTTGCTAAGCTTTGCATAGTTAAAATTATAATCATTTAATAAGTGACATTAACCGTTTGAATGCCGTGCAAATAAATCATTAATATATTACCCAGAGATACTGCGTGTTTTTGAGAAAAAATATTTTGCCTAATATACAATCGAATTCGATATTTTAAAAACCTATATTGTCTCAGTATAGATAGCACTACACATATTCATCAAAATATTGCTTATATAATATTAGAATACCAAGTATTTGATTTTTTAAATGTCTTGGATATACATACGTGTTTGCTTGCATATGTTCCGGAAACCTGTGTCCGCTTGGTATTCAAGTGGTTAATAAATGTGTGTTAAAATAAACCTATCAAAATTAATAGTATTTTTTGCATACAATAAAATCATGCTCAAATTAAGATGAAATAAGCAGAATAAAACAAATAATCAGTCGCTTATAAAGTTTTCAATATGTTTTGTAATTTTACATGGAATTGTAGTTTTTCGAGTCCTTACCATTAATTTGTATACATTGTTCGCAAAAGCTCATCACAATCAAATAACGGCCCAGAGGCAAGGCACAGTCCTTGAAATTAGACCTGCAATTCGTATTAAAGAATTCCGTGACTAAATATTTTCCAAATAAACTCCCTGTCTATTGTTTTCTATCTTTGGAGGTACCGATTTTATCTATGGCTAAAATAAGATTGTTCAACACACAAATGTTTAAGCCGTATTTTATACTGATGACAACATTGTACGTAGCCGGTAGAAATTGTTCCTTGCATCTTTAATCTCCATACTTACTTATAAAGTTTATGCCTAGTGTTTGCTATATATGAAATATTAATCGTACACCAACTTACCAGTCAAGTTATTTTTTTTAGTAATTAATAACTCACCTTTTTCATTACTAAATGTAACATACAACACGGAAAGAATAAAATGGCTATTCTCAAACAAATACCGGCATATGTTTTGTGATAAGAAGGTCGGCAGTATGTTTAGCAAATCAAGGTTCAGATGTGCTTCGTTTCGGGGTTGATAACCTTTATAAGAAACTGCATTGTACGAATGACTTTTATTTATTGAGAAATTTTAAATGGCAAATCGGAATACATGTATAATAGAATTATCTATTTGAGTGACCCTAGGCGATATAGAATAGGACAGAATTACGGATTGCAATACCGGGCGTGTATATACATGTAATATCGGTATTTTGGTTTGTAATATTATCAGTTTTGCATATATCACTAGTAATATAGTATTACAAAAAAAGTTTGAACGAAACATAAAATACGGCCTGGCCTATTGACATCACAATACGGTTTGAGTGAACCAAAATTGGTAATTAGACATTTTTAAATTTCATATAAAATAGTATCATTAAAAAAATATATATAATCATAAACGTGTATTAACTCGATAGGTGCCACAGACGAGATATCTCGTAAAAAATTTCGTGCTCGACACACCAGAAACGAGTTATCTCGTCAATAACTAATTAAATTAAGAATCGCAAATTATAGCCGTCGTGCTAGGTAGTTACGTAATTTTTTACGGCAAATAATAATTCATCTTTGGAAGACTCATCGATTCTGGAACCTGTCAATATTAATGCAAATTTTAGCAGATATACATTATTTCAATTCATCATCATTAATACCGGTATAGGAATCCCTAAGCCCAATGCTCCCAATATGAAAATTTCTGAACATATTTGGGAAAGGTTGCGATAAGATACTAACATGCGAATTTATTTGATTTTTTGTATTTAATATGCAACGAAATGTGTCGCCTCGCACAGGCTTCTGAATTAACTAACTACTGTACTTCGTCAATTATAAGATGACATCGATTATGGATTTATATACCAATGATAAACAATAACGTAACACAGCGTTATCTACTACGTCATAGAGACTCGGAAATAGGAAAATATATTCGTCTCGTAATCGAGGAAATACTAAAATTCTAATTTATTTGTCTTTGGTTAGAAAATTATACTTTTAAAACCTTATAACTATTTCGTATGATGGATATTTACCATGGATGTGCAAGTAAGCAATCGATAGCATCAATTAGAGCTGAACTTAATTTAATGAGTCAACTCTTGAAATATTACAGATATGTATTTATTCTGCACCAATGGTTAACGACATGTGACTCTCGTTTCGACAGATATGCACGAGATGCGTGACATTAATTTAATTTTGTTATACGAGTGTGAAAGTGACCCGGAGACTGCCTACGTCAAAGGATCAGATTGTTTACAAAACATTCCTTTTCAACATGTGGTTTATTGGTGTCGATTGGCGGAAGATATCAAAATTATATTTTTATATTTTTTCAAATTGTCGCGCTTATTGAAGTTATTTCAGTTATATATACCATGAATCACAGGTCAGGCTTGTTTTCTGTTTGTCTGTACTAAAACGGAATAGATTAAAAAACGTAATCGCTAATGTCAGGAATAATTATGGCTAGGTTGGTGATAACGAAGTGAACTAGGGGAAGACGCAGAATCGTAAACCGTATACTGAGCATTGAGAATAGATGCTTGCGTCGGATAATGGGGGTGAGGTGGTTAGATTTTGTGAGGAATTCAGAGATAAGGGAGCGTACAAGACAGCACCCCGTCACGCCAGTGATACTGGCTGGGTCACGTGCTGCGGATGCCTCCGGAAAGCCTAATCTTCTTTAGACCGGTGGGATTTCGGCGTCTCAGATGACCGTCAGGTACTATTCATAGGATGTACACGGTGGAACTGAAGGATGCTGGTATGTCATGGGAGGAAGCAAAAGCAATTGGCGGGACAAAGGGAAATATGGAGATGTCGCGTGGAGGCCATATGCTCCACATAGAGAGCGAATATTGTCAAAGAAAAGGAGAAAGAGAAGAGTTACAAATAATATTTTTTCTATCGTAAAGTATAAAAATATTGAGATTAATGAATGTTCAACGAAATCTCGATATTTATTTTAACTATATTTAATCCCCGATGTGATAAATTTTTGGTTTTATCTGAATAGTGTAAACAACTAAATTGTGTCCAATTTAGTTAATAATATTGTTTTTTCACTTATCCAATTAAAATATTATCTTTTGTGAGTCGGTGAACTGTTGCGTGGTCAACTTTTGTCGTAGGTAAAATTGTCAAGAGGCAAATCATTGATGAACTTACAATAATTACATGTTATAAAGATTAGGCTAAGATTCAAAATATCGATGTTGGATATATGTATTGTCCAGTGGCTCCTGGCGGCACTTTTTGGGAGGCGACATTTTCGAATAGAAAAAAAATAGACGTTAAAAATATTTAAAAAAAATCCTACTAACAGTAAATTAATTATCTTGTTTAAAGTCATATAACGTAATAAAACAGACCATTGACAAATAAAATTTTGACGTATTTAAAAAAAATGCCTAATGCTTGATTCTTCAACATCAATATATAACATTTATTAAAATGTTTTTTTTTTTTTTTAAACCACTTACGGCTCATTCTTCTAGTTCGTAATATCTCATGGTTAAAAAAGTATCTTCAATCCTCTACTATTGAACATTTTAAATTAATTTTGGAAAACATTGCGGTGGAGAGGGAAAAAACAAAGAACCTCGGACGCCAAAACCTTTTGATACGCCACTGGTGTTCTTAACATACAAATACATATTATAGAGTCGTGAATAATAAAATAACTGCTGAAAAAAAAATTCATGTGTTTTTGGAAATGTTTATACTGGCCGTTATATGTTTTTGATACAGAAAATAATTAAAATTGTAAAGAATATTTGTGTCTGTTAAAACTACTTGAATACCAAGCGGACACCGGTGTCCGGAACATATGCAAACGAACACGGATGTCCAAGACATTTAAAAAATAAAATACTTGGTATTCTAATATTATATAAGCAATATTTTGATGAATATGTATAGTGCTATCTATACTGAGTCAATATAGGTTTTTAAAATATCGAATTCGATTGTATATTAGGCAAAATATTTTTTCTCAAAAAACCCGCAGTATCTCTGAGACATGTTAATGATTTATTTGCGCGGTCTTCAAACGGTTAATGTCACTTATTAAATGAATATAATTTTGACTATGCAAAGCTAAGCTAAGCAAAACAAAAAAAAAAGCACTAGTTTTATCAAATATGATGTAGTTATACATTGATGTTCCCAAAAAAATAAAATTGCCGTGCATTTGAGAGTGCAAAGTGTTTAAATATCGAATTCGAGTGTATATTAGGCAAAATATTTTTTCTCAAAAACACGCAGTATCTTTGAGACATATTAATGATTTTTTTACACGGTATTCAAGCGGTTAAACCATTGGACAACTGTATTTTCGACTTTTATAGAACGATGTTAATATTTATGAAAATCGTTTCTGTAAAATGATGTTTTCTTTTCTAAACTTTTGCCCTATTGGAAAAGTAGATTAACAATTTAGTCAACCATGTCATTACTAGGCGTCAGGCGAGTTTGTGTGTGGTTTGTTTTCTCAATGTTCCTCACATATTAAATTTTATTACTTGCATGCAGCGTTTTTGTGGTGGCGACAGAAATGTCTGACATTCTAATTACTGAGAAACGTGTCTATCTATCATAGGGATTGGTGGTCACTTTACGGTAGCACTTACGGGAGTTGAACACGGACAAACGTATTCATATTACAATATTACTTTTATTCTGTGTATCAACGCACGACTCGACAGAAAGAATCAAAAATAGTATTATGAGATCTGTTTCTTTTTAGCCAAAAAAGCATGTACTCTCACGATTATGCGCTTACACTCTCACACCATTGTCACAATGTATACTATTATTTTCACGACGTGACAACGTAGAACATATATTTTTATGAACCCATAACATGTCATCCAAAAAAATTACGTTCCCTGCCATGATGGCATCTCAGTTTCACTGTTTATTGACAGTATTTAAACCTAAGTTAGCAGCTAAAAAATAATGTTAAAAATGTATATATGCTAGAATACCTAAAATGATAAATACTTATTGACAATATTAAGAGAAATATTGAATGACTTAATGGCTCAACTATTTACGATTGCATCATGGGCATGGAAGTGTTAAAGAATATCTGAAGAATATTCTTGAAAACTTAATTGTCATCATTTAAGTATTTAGAAAAAAAGAATATGACAGGGATACATAAGAAGTTTCTACTCATTTTTAATAAAGAATATTTTAAATTCTTTATTATGTATCATAGACAGTGGCGGCCGGTCAATGTGGTATTGAATCAATACACCCCTTGTAATATTCAAAGATAACATTTATACCATTCACTCATTTTAAATTCTTATGTATTTATCGTCTAAAATAAATATTAAAAATTGTCTATAGTAAAATAAATATATCAAAAATAAATACATGAAAAATTTAAAATTAGTAAATGGTATAAATGTTATGTTTGAATATTATTTCATAAAATATAACCGCCCCTGCATATACAAGGGGTCTATTGTTCCAATGCCACATTAACCGGCCGCCACTGATCATAGATGTTATCAAATTGTCGTGTCCGACGAAGCTGACAGGTTTGACCAATTATATTCATATGCATATATTAACCAATTTTGTCACTATCTAAAAATTCTACATATGCCTGATTTTTCATCTGGCAACCTTTTACCTGGCAAACTCTATGCTTTTCCTGAAAATCTTAATATTATTATTTATGATCGTTCCGTTTAACAATGCGTTGATTGGGCAGTTTTTCTTATTTATGCCTTCTAGAGTTTTTCATGATAACTACATTACGAAAAGTGCTTTATTTTCCTTATAAATAACACCAAAACATTACCAGTGCCTCAATTTCTCTCAACCTTTGAGACCATCTTGAAAAATGATGAATAAAATGGTCAATATATCAGGAGCTTAAGTTTGGTTACTTATATTCACCAACTAGCGTCCAAGATATATATTAATGAATTAATATTTAATTCTCTATGTTTACAACATTTTTTTATTTTTGTATGTCAACAGATGCTTCAGGCATTGCTCCTCACTCAGACTACTGTAGAAGCTGTTGGCTGCAACGAATGTAACGGACTGCAAGTGAAATGCATCTCAAAAAATGCAGTCTTGTCCTGTCTCCAAGGACCACCGTTCCCCAAAATTATCCGCTGTCCAACTGGAACATTCTGCGATGTCAACAAACTACCTTGGTGCCACAAAGATAACAAAGCAATATGTCCATTCTAAAGAAAACACGCAAAAAATAATATTTTTTTTACCAAATTCTTGTCAGTCAATACCGAAAAAATGTGCATAGCAACCAGTGTGACAACACCATTTCTGAGATTATACGTATATGGCTCAAATCTTCATAATTATTCGAAAGCTTGTTTGGCGCCGAAAGATTTAGTTGTGTTTGTAGAAATGTCTCTTTTGTAAAAAAAAAATATTGGCCTAGAAAATTCAATAATATATATTTTCTAAGCGGTGGTGAATAACTCACTTTGAATCCCCCAAACCCAGGAGCAATAAAATTTGGAGGCCCTATAACAAAAAGTAACAAAAAAGCGTCAGTAAATCTACGGAAAATAATAAGAAATATGGAACTCTGAATGGATTCATACAATATAATATGCTTTTTTAATGCCCTTAAGATTCGGAGGCTCCAAGCACTCGCCTTTTACGCTTAATGGGTAATTCACCACTGTTCCTAAAACAATATACCATTGTGTTGTATCGAAAAGTTAAAGAAGTTGATATTGTTCAAAAAGACTTTTTATTTATAACTTAAAAGAATTTGATAAATCAATGTTATTTTATAATGATTAAAGTAATGACGGCGAATTTGGTACTTATAAAGATTTATATTATTATCAATATTAAAATAATCACTTAAATTAAAATGAGAAGTATAGATATTTAATAAAATAATAAAAATAAAGATGCATTTATTAAGAAAATACAGCGATGATCCACGTTTCTTGTTAAGAAATTTTGGAAATTGCGTATTCATTGAAAGATATCTGCCGCTCTGTCACTTGTTTTTAACACTATAGTCGAAAACTGTTTGTTTTTGAAAAAAAATACAACTGTGCTAGGAGTGTCAATTTTGCTGTAGACTGCCACCTCCTGCGCCTAAGCGTAACGCTGGGACAACTTCAAGATATGGTGAAATTGCTATGCATAAAAAATGACAGTGCTTCGTGGTATCTATCTATGAATGTTATATTTGACCGAATTTCTGTATTTAAAATTATACGACATTAAAAAATGCAATAAATTACAAGATTTATTTGATCTCATTTGTTGTAAGAAGCAAAAATAAATTCTGACCGAAATTTGAAATAAATATTTTAATTTCAAAAATACACTAATGAATAAATGTTAAAAAAATCTTCACAAAAAAATCAGTATTGTAAAAATATATATTTAAGATGCATAAAAAACACTTTTCCAAGTTCATACCACAATTTTCAAAATCATCATTATATCATCTAAAATATTTATTATAAATTATTAATAGTATTGTAATTATTTTTTTAATTATGTCGTTAGTATTAATTTTCAGAATATATTATAAATAAATAAAAAAAAATAAGCCATTTGTTGATCAATCATTTTCCCATTTTTTATAATACAGGTAAATTATCTTACATGTCTTCTTCTTGAAGATATTGGCAGATTAAACACAAGGGGGTCCCGTTTTTCAGGGAAATGTAAAAACACTTAAACATTTTAATAATCTAACGATAAAATTAATTTTAAAAACTGTCAGTTTTTATAAAAAAAAACTGGTTGCAGTAATCAGATAATGCTAATATATTTTTTATTAAATAATAACATACACTTAATTGTCAAAAATAAACGATGAAGTTGGTGTCTAATAATCATGAAACCATACTCCATACGATAATTGTGGGTAACCTTTTTACTAAAACGAGTACCACGAATGGTGTGTAATAAGAAAATATTAATATAGCTCAGTTGTTTTGGATGTATGTAGTAAAATGCTTATTATTATAGTAATCTTTGAAGCTTAACAAATTGTCTTATTTTTTTTTTAAATCATCAAAAGTGATCAATTTGCTAATAGTATTTAAAAAATCTAAGCCCAGAGTATGTGGTCTATTTGTATTGAAAAATCTTATAGTGTTCAAATTATGAAATGCATCTGTTGGTTTGGCCTGCTCAGTAGGTACTTGGATTTTCTGTGCAGAAAACCTCTCAACTTAGACTCTAAGACTTAAAGAGAAAATTGGTCAAAGGGTTTGTGTGGCTGAAATAAATGTATAGTACGATTAAATGCACGATTTTCTACTTTTAAATAATAAAAAGAAAAATGATTTTCGAGAGTTTTTTAAAAATATATTTTTATCGAAAAACACTTAGTACTCTTAAAAAGTACCTGGAGATTAGAGGCATAAACCATGATTTTCATACAGTTTTCAAAAAGGCAACACTTAGAATACACAATTAAACTAATAAATGCTATTAAGATGAGCAATATTTTTTTATTGTGAAAATTGTATTAAAAACGGTCGAAAATCAATTACCGCCAATTCCAGTTTGCTCTGTTCGAATGAAGGTTATGATAATTTAGCACGTGTAAAAAAGATATCTTTTGAAACAATATGAAGGAAAAATAAAGATTTTACCGTTGGGTATAAAAATTAAAGGTAAAATCGTTGTCTGTTTTGCGAAAAATCCAAAACAAAAGTTTGTACTTTTTGTAGTCATCTATGCATTAACCCAACCGAATATAAAGCTCCATAAATATTTTGGTTGGGCTTACATATAGCATCCCAAGCCAACTCTACCCAACTAGAAAAATTCATCACCTGTTTGTTAAGTTAACTAAAATGTGAATTTCTACCGACTTATATTTAATATAAATACTTTCTCAAAAAAAGACATACAGTATAGTGTAACCGATAATAAATATAAACGTAGATAAAAGATAGGTACCAATCTATAGCCATTATCGGAATTTTACAAAGCCTATTGGAAACACTAATCGCTGTCAAAACGATGCTCTATCAATTCTATCATATTACATCAAGCCGATGTATTATAATTAATTTACGACGTAAAAAAACACGAACTTCTACCAATGATCGTGTTCACAAAAAAATCAAACAAATCAGCGTTATAATAAAACTCGAGAGAAAGAGCGATCTCAAAAGGATGATCCGCTTTTGATAGCCGTCGAGACGGGCACCGGTTATCCATTATTGCATTACTCACTTATTTATTCATATCAATTTGTCGGGAGAACAACACAGAGAGTCGGCGAGTTTCTCCGGCGAGATTACGAGCCGTCCGACAGGTAGGTATACGGTTTACCTGCCGAATCAACCGCAGGAATGCTGCCCCTCCGGCCCCGCTCGCGCCCCGCCTACCTGACACCATCGCATCAAACAGACCGACGCCTTCTCTCGACGGGGCATCGTCGACGGTAGGCCGAACGCCTCGCAGCCTCCACTGCCATTGGTCGGGTCTTAGGGTTCGAAGGCGGGACTGCGAGCACCGGTTTTTCTGAGAGGGGAAACTCTACGCGCGGGATGGAGTGTCTTCAGTTGTTGTCGTTACTCGGATCGGCCTACACGCTCCCCTAAACCGGTTGCACGATCAATTCATTCCAAGTTTATTGACTGTCTCGAGTGTTTACAAATAGCATCGAATTCCTACGATTAGGCTGTACATCGATTGTTTTTGACAGTGTTGACTGTTACTGTGTGTGTTGTTTAGTTTGTTTGACTTTAAAAAAAAACTGCTAGGGGTCGCGATGCCGCGGCCACCTCGAGAGTCGTACGGCGAGCAGAAGCCTCCCTACTCGTACATTTCGCTGACGGCGATGGCCATCTGGAGTTCTCCGGAGAAGATGCTGCCGCTGGCAGATATCTACCGTTTCATCACGGACAGATTTCCTTACTACAGGCGCAACACGCAGCGGTGGCAGAACTCGCTCAGGCACAATCTGTCATTCAACGACTGTTTCGTTAAAGTACCCCGACGGCCAGACAGACCTGGCAAAGGTGCCTATTGGACTTTACACCCTCAAGCGTTTGATATGTTCGAGAATGGATCATTACTTCGAAGAAGAAAACGATTCAAATTACACAAGACGGATAAAGATGTTTTAAATGAAGAGTTAGCAGCTTTAGCAAATTTAAATCGATTCTTTTTGGCCGGCGGCGGAACAGATATGCCTCCTTCGCCTCCACCGCCCAGAACAGAAATCATGCCGATCACGGAGAGGCCAAAGAGATCCTTCACGATCGAGAGTCTCATATCTCCCGACGAACCGACGGAGCGGGTCGCACCGGAGAGACCGGTGTGTGCCGCCGCTCCCTGCTGGCAAGTCGCCGCTCCAAGATGGGAGCCGCCCTGCCACGAGATGCCACCCTGCAGCGCGTTGGAGCTTCAATACAGAGCTGGCCTTCTTGCAGCGGCTTCAGCGTCACTTCGAGCACCGTTTTTTCATTTTCAGCCCGCTCCGCTAAGAATTATTTGAGCGTCTATGAGTTCGGCGATTTACGATTCGTCGAAGGTAGAAACGTTTGAAATTGAATGAAATTGACATTTTTATTGATATATCTGTGGAACTCGAGCGAATACAAACGATATTAATTGCTCTCTTATGAACAACAATAACCCAATAAGAAACAAATAACGTACACAAATATTTTTTTCCGTGTTGTGTTTTTTAAAGCTTGATTACAACGGTGATAATTTGGAAGCAGTCACTCTGATTCTTGAAACTGGAGATTTTATCCTGACTGAACTTATGGAAAATGTACAACCAACCTACACTTTGTATGATTTTTAAACATCACCAAAATACCTTATGAATTAGAATTGCCGCAACAATTATTTATAACAATATATTTCGCAAGCAGCGTCACCTCAAAAAATGAAGAGCAGTGTATTTATTTAATAACCATAGACAAAGACAATAAGAATTCAGATTTAACATCTAAGTGTTATGTAAATATTTCAATTGTATAATTAATTATTTTAAGTTGGCGGAGGTGTTAATTTCAAAGCTGTTAACTGTCCGTTTCTCGCGAAGCCAGCGGCCAAATTTTTGACCGCATTAATTTCCTTAAAGATGAAATGATAATATTCTTAGAAGTGCGTCGAAAAAACGTAGTCAATGGCTGCTGGTTTTGTGATGTAAGTTCCTTTATAAAGCAGACTGATTGGCAGGCTCTCGTGAAACAGTATTATTAGTTATTTATTCAAATAATTATACTTATAATTTATTCTGCTTATCAGAAGAATTTAATAAAAACCTCTAACAGGTTGTCAGTTGTCACCTATGATTCTATGCAATGGTAGTATACTTAATTATATATGCTTTAATTAGATTATTAATATTAATGAATTGGCAACCCATCATATGAATCATAATATTATTAACATTATCAATATTATACACACGTGAGAATCGAAATATATTCTCGTAATCTTCTAAAGTGAATAATAAATCCTGTAAGTACCATTATGATCAAAAAACATTTTCAAGTATAAAAATTACCTCCAAACTTCATATACATTTATTATTTACGATATAATTTAAATACTTTGTATCTTGACAGTAAGAAATCGATTAATCTGATTCCTCGTAAAGTCAAATACCATTTTTTTTTAAATTTAAATAATTATATTTGATATCTTGGACATGGTTGTTTGTGTGTTCATTTCTTCTCGAATTTATCGCTTGTGATTTGATTTTGAAATATACTGACGCACTAACAATATATTGGTTGTGTTGACATTGTTTTGTATCTTGTTTTCAAATGAAACTACTATTAGAGGTAAACATTTTATGTTAACTTGTGTTATCGTGAGCCATAGCTCTTTTATTCTCTTGAAAAGATTTACAAAACATGTAGATGTCAGACATCTGAACCAATACTTATCGTATTAAACCGATACTGCAATGAGTAGTTTGTCAAAATACTCCAAGTGTTCGAGAAGTGAAAAAATTCTTTACGTATACTAAAACATGTATTCTTGTGATTTAAAATGGTGATTTGCTGTATTTACACCACTTGCTGTCATGTGATTCCTTGTTAAAAAGCGAATATGTACATTTTGACTAATTTAAAGGATGTATAATTATTTTTGATTGTTTTTGACATTTAATCTATTGCAGTAACTATAACGTTGTTATTCTATTTGATTTGGAAAACTGGTTTGTTTGAACATAACCATTATGGATTTAAAATTTAACATTATTTTACAGTTTAACAATTAATTTATCACTTTATACGTTGTCTGTGTAAAAAATATCTTTCAATTAAAATACAAAAAAATCGTAAGTAAGAATTAAAATTACATTTTTTTTTATTTTCTTTGCTTTGAAATGTGTATATACCTAGTAGGTATATTTTAATTAAACAAATTAAAATTCAAATAAAATAATATAAACTACATAGATCCGAATGAAACGTAAATCATTAATTTTGAATAATTGACGATTGAAGTGTTGGTACAGTGCGTCTAAATAATTATAGAATCTGCGTTATATAAATATCTAAAGAGATTATTTGTGTGTAATCTACAAACTGATTATAATGAAGGTAACCATTGTATAAATACATTATAATAAGGTAGAAAACATATTTTTAGTATAAATGGCTGTTGTAAAAATGTTTAATTAAAATAGAGTAGTAATAAATAATTATTTAAATTGCGATGTAATAAATGCCCAATTAAAAATAATGCATTTGTAAATTGTAGAAGAAAAACACCGTGTCTAGAAACTATTCTGCAAACATAATACCAATCATTTCTGTATCCTGTACATTTTGTATATTATTATCAAATTTAACGACAAAAGAGATATGTATCATAAAATTTTTCAGATACTCTTTCAAGAAAATATGTGTACTTTAATACAATTTCCGACGAGGAATGAATATTAAATAATGATTTTACATTCGTAATATTTACAAACAATATTTATGACAAGTAACTTATAGTCCGGACCTGAAATTTTAATTATTTAATATGTTATCACAAAAAAGTAGAGCATTCAATTTTAGGATGTAATTTAAATTTGCTATATTATTGTGGGTAATAAAATCCAGATAGCTTTAGAACACATTAACATAATTTCCAATATTAATTCAGAAGCACTTTAATATGTTTTAATAATTTCATATTGGGATTTGTTACTCGATATGACCGAATTGTTAGTTAATGATGTTTGTACGTACTTAGAAAAAAATGTCTCACTCGAAGCTTTAGTAGTGAATATGCAATTTTTATTTGATTATAATTTGTATAAAAATATGTAACTATCAATGTACTTACTAGCTCCGTAGAAGAATTATTAATTTATTGAAATCGTTAGGTTTGTAATGCTTGTAAATTTTAATGTAAATATTAAAATAAATATATAACTCGAATAAATGTGTTAAGTAAAATTGTGCCAATATTTGGAGATAAGCAATAAAAGCTTGATTATAAACTATACGTCATTGCATTTTTATTTATTTATTTAATTTATGAAAGTATTGATCGATTACTCAAAGTAATCGATATCACTGCTTGTTGTCGATTGCCGTGATTATCATTATATTTTATACAATATACAAGTAATTTAAAATACTTCATTTAAAATAAACGAGTAACTAATTCTACGAACGATTGACTATCTCAGCTATACTGACAATAATAATTTTATTGTAATTGAATGTACACTTAAACAAAAATGGAAGTCACATTTTATCGTTTTATAAATGCATCGAAAACTGTTAGTAATTATGAAGAAATATCAACTCAACATTTAATGTTCCTACATTATTATTAGTACCACACATGTGTCCGTGGTCAACTTTGATTATGTTTGAAGGCATGGATGTCTGTAATTTTTAAAATTACCTAACACCAAAATGTAATGTATTGGGAGCCATATCCTTCTATCCATAAACTCTAAAGGGTTGTTAAGCAACTAAGTAACAAGCAGTTCTCGTAGAAAAAAACACATGTTAAAATAATCTTCATGAGTTGATATGCTTCTTTCCCTCCCATCCTAACCTAAGAGCGAAGCGTTGCGAGAGCGATTCGTTGATTACTTATCCTGTCTTACAGCGATGGGCTGCCAATACGGTAACAAGGGGCTCGCTAAATCTTATAGCTATTCGTCATGTTCTGGGAAAGGTGTGAATTTTTTATCACTCATGTGCAATTATACCCAATAATTATTGAAACCGTCGATTGTTACTTTATACACTTATATTTTGCAATAGTATACAGTATATTGTAATTTATTCAATATCAATAGCTGAAAAATGTACATTACAACTTTCTTAATAATCTAAATATATTGCATATTTATAGATTATATAACGCGAATATCTGAGAAAAATGTTTATCTTAATTTAACAAGGGGCTCGACGGCCTAAGTAATATTTAACAAGGGGCTCGCGCGAACCCCTGCGAGCCCCCTCCAACCCACCCCTGCTGTCTTAGCCTTATACTCATCGAAAAAGAGAGGCTGAGCAACTGAGTAACAAACTGTTCACGTAGAAAAAATACATGTTGATAAACTCTATAAGGAGTCCATATGGTTCACATTAGGAGTTGAAATTTACAAAAAATAACATACCCAACACCGTAGCAGAATGAAATCAAATAAGGGGTATACGTGGTAAAGGGTTCGAATATCCAAAACGAGCAGCGGTGGGCTGCCAAAATGTTAACAAGGGGTTCGGTTAACCTGAGAGATATTCGCGGTGTTCCAGACAAAGGATAGATTTTTTACACGCTTATTAAATTATTCGGAAATTATGAAATCAGTTGAATATTACTGAACATGCTTTTATTATGTAAAAATATACTGCTATTTATTATATTTTAAAAAACTCATATCTTTTAGTATGCACCCAAAAACAAGTATTTTGCGAAAAATTCCTCAATGCAACAAATACTTTCAATTACTGTTGATCTGAGAATATTTTTTACTTTAACAAGGGGCTCGCCGGCCTTAGTAAAAATCAACAAGGGGCTCGCGCGAGCTCTTCCGAGCCCCCTCCAACCCACCCCTGAAAACGAGCACATTCATAAATTTACTTAGAATTGGTATCATACTCCATTTTCTATTATTTCTATGTTTATTTTTTAAGTGAGTGACTAACAATTAGTTCTCGTAAAGGACCTTGTGAATTGGTATGATTAATTTTCAATATTAATTTGGTTACGAAAATAAATGTTTTATTCACTCAAAGGTTGACAAAAAATGCGGTAATTGTTTGAAGATAATATGATTGTTTTCATGTACATACATTTTAATTATAAAGTTAATTTTTTATTTTCAAAGTTATTTTCAAGGATTTTTTTCAGAAATCAGAGCGAAAAGAGTAATTCTGTGAGCGACGGCTTATTGAACGTTGATAAACAATGTGATTGTGTAGACTTAAATTAAAATTATATTTAGATGCTAAACAGCAAGAAAATCAGCATTCACTAATATCGACTGTGGAAAGAAAAAAGGATGTAAACCACAGTTTTTTCAAAACAGCTTTATTCGATAATCACAATGTATCAAACTTGATACACGTTATATCAGAAGGATAGAAACTGCAAATGCCGAATTAGTATCTAAATTTAGCTTTTAAGTTTGAAAAAGATGAGATTGTAAAAAATTAAAATAAAAGACTGAAATAAAGATTTTTCCTTGATAATTTCTCTAATAAATATTAGATTATGCCAATTAATCACCAGTTTAGAAGTCTCCGTGCACTTCAAGGCAGTGATGGGCTGCCAATATCTTAACAAGGGTTCAGTAAATCTTATTCATTTTTTTGTTCTTCCATCCGTTTACCTCCTAATAAAGGTTTCTCAACAAAAGTTTTTTTTTCTACAAGAATTGTCTGTTACTTAATGATAAGGCTAAGACAGGACTAGTGATTAACTAATCGCTCACGTAACGCCTAGCTTAATTGAAGGATCGGAAGAGTTGAGGGGAATTTTTAGACATTACAAAAACCCATGCTTTCGAACAGAAAATAAATCTATCGAAAAGATGCTGTTTCGTACTGGGACTCGAACCCGTGAGGTCCGGCACGGAAACCCACAACGCTGAATGAAATAACGAAGGGGAACTAAGTCTTGTTTTATAATAAAAATTAACCGTTGACAGAAATTGCAGCTATGTGCTGATTTGATCTAAGACGAATGATTTTCTTATCTTAACAAAGGGCTCGCCAGTCACGCCGAAATTTAACAAGGGGCCCGCGCGAGCCCTCTCCAGCCCACCCCTGCTTCAAGGCTGTGTATATTTCATATTTTGCATATGGCCCAAAATCATCAAAACACGTTTTTTGCGCCTCCTGTAAAATTTGATATGTGTGGGCTACGTCCTTTTTCCTTTCCACAGTCGATATCAATGTAATTCAATAATACTTACTTTACTTTTGATACAATTTACATTAATGATTACGAAGGCAAGTCGCAATCTATCTACTCTACTAAATTTGTCACAAATAAAATAATATAGTTTGTGTTACATAGTAAATAACACCCAAGTAAGTGGGTTAAACGGTATAATCACTCAAGTGAAAGAAAACTCATAGTTTTATATAAGAAAAGTATGTATTTATTTTTGTTTGGTTGATTAATGGCTTGGTCGATTCTGAATGTTTTTGCCGTGTCACAACTTTATCAAATATTGTTTTATTTTCCATCTAATAAATAATAATGCCTACATCTTCCGTTTGATTCATTAATTTGTTACGATAGAATGTTCTTTGTCACGTAACTGTCACAATAACTGGCTTACGGTTGTATCAAATTAGTTCTTGTAACTTTCGTAAGAAATGATGAAAAGAAATAAACAACAACACACCCTTTGTAATGCGATTGAATTGCTAAAACGCAAGTAAGAGTTTCTCAATACGATGTACTGTAAAAAAGTCTAACAAAACCAAAATGTATACTTATTATTATGTTAATAATATAAAATTTATTATTATGATCTGTTTCCCCCTTCCCAGGACCAGCGCCACCATACAGGCGAACTGGGCAACAGCCTAGGGCGCCAACTATTGGAGAGCGCATAGATGGAGTTTTAAAATTATTTTTATAGTTATATTTTTTATTTTGATGTTTGCGCAGTTCACGCTGAAAAACTTTTGTCGATATACCTTCATTAGAAGGCCATATGCTCTACGTTAGTAGCAGAAATGGGTATTAAAAAAATATATTTCAAATGATCTCGAGTTGCTTTTTTTCTTTATTTCGAAAAAAATGGGACGATTTGTTGAAAAGGGGGGCGTGTCAATAACCGTAAAAGTCATTTGTTTTTCTACATAATAATGACAAAACAGTGTTGAAGTAGGAACTCATGGAAAGCAAATGATTTGAGCTTGCATTAATATCAACACAGATGTCATCAATAAAGTCGTTTTGGTTCGTAGGTGTGTGAAAGACTGATGTCTAGTGTGGTACTGTCAGTGTATTGTATAATTGTGAACTCAAATGACATTTGGTCATGGTGCGTTTCAGTTTCTTAGATTTAGAAATCGAATCTCGAAGTACACAGGTAAGATCGAATAACAAATATCGACTTTGGAAAGGGAAAAGGACGTAACTCACAAATAATCAATTTTATAGAAAACACAAAAAACGTTTTTTGATAATTTTGGACCAAAGGCAAATTGTGAAATATGCACAATCTTGAGTGTACTTAGACTAATAAACTGGTGTTTAATTGACTAATATTAACCCATTACCGCCTACCGTACTCGCTTGAGTACACCTATTCCAAGCGTGATATGGTGTATTATTTCTTTGTTTATTTCAAAAGAAACAGCCTATTATGAAACTATATGATAGTAGTAAACTGTAAAAAAATACAATTTGGCAAAAATGTGTAGATAAATGTCAATAGTTTATCATCGAAATATTGGTTTAAAACAAGATGATTTAGGTTAGATATTTGAATTATTTCTTTGTATAAATAATAGTACATTTTTAATTGTTTCTAATTATTATGTATACTTAGGCTCTACTTAAACATAATATATTTTTAGTATGACAATATTTTTCATCATGTTGCATTTTATTGCACTGTACTTAAGCGAGTACAATGGACGCTTAGCCGTCAAAACTGCGGCAGTCTTTTCGTTTTGATTTTGATGTAGTGCGCGAAAAGTGTAATAATTCAGTTTTTACAAAGACTACAATGGCAACCCATCACGTTTTTACGAGACAAAATAACTGTACAAGACTCGAAGAAGCCTTTGTATCGATTATGTCCGATGAAAATTGTTTTTTTTTTGTTTTTTGTTATTTGTATTTTCTCACAAACTCTCAATAAATAACATAAAAAAATAGTTTTCGCACGTGGTTTACTTTTGGGCGTTAATGGGTTGAAATAGTAAATTGCCTAAGAAAAACCTTTTTAAATGTCCTTTTTCCTGGTCGCAATTTTCACAGGCCTTCCATTTTTCAAAATAAAAAGCTAAATTTGACATTTGACATTTTCAGCTTACAAACTATTGATAGAACGTGTATCAAGTGCATATTGTATTTTTCGAAAAAAAACTGTTTGGAAAAAACTATGGGTTACGTATTTTTTCCTTCCACAGTCCACAGTCGATATTTATTTTATTGTAAAAAATATTTCACAGCCACCTTATGAAGTGTATTTAATGAATCAAAAAAAAAAACTATTCACGTAGAAGACCTTATAAAACCTATAATTAAAGTCATAAAATTTGTTCAAAATTGTAGAAAATGTTTACAATTTTTGTAGTGGTGGTTATTATAATATAATAATCACGGCTCTTCGTTTGAGATTCGCTGAGCTTAATAATGAATGACACAGTAGATATCAAAAGACTTGTCGTTGTGTCGTCTGCATTGTTTTCAGTTAACTTCTTGTTTATAGAAAACTTTGCAAGAAAACGTAATTATTGTTCTAAAACTTTTTCTTTCGAAGTTTATTTAATATTAACGAGTTTTCGCTATGTAGGCTAGCGGACTGGAGGGCTGAGCGGTTCATTAGCTGGCTATTTAGGCCTACAAAAACGATTTATCGAAGAGACTTCGTGTGGTACGATATTACAGATTAATGTTTTTAAAATCAATTTTAACTTTAGGCACAATATCACATAAAAAAATTTGGCCGCATATCATAAATAATGTAATTGAATAAATATATTAGATTTTATAAAATTTACTCCAAACTATATAATATTGCTGGTGCAGCGGTTAGCGTTGTGGGCTTCCGTTCCAAAACTCACGGGTTCAAGTCCTTTTACGAACAGTATTTTTTTAATCGGCTTCTGTTTGAAGGTATGGGTGTTTGTGATGTCAAAGAAATTCCCTCCTACCATTTCCGATCCTTTAATAACTGGGCGTAGCGAGAGCGATAAGTTACCAACTAGTACTGCCCTAGCCATTTCCTTCTATCCATACTACTCTCGCTAAAAAAGAGAGGTTGAGCGACTGAGTTACAAACAGTTCTCGTAAAAAAATTCTGTTAAAATACCTTCATTAGGAGGCCATATGCTTCACATTGGAAGTGGACATGGATGAACAATATATATATAAATTAGTATATTAGAGTGAATGGCAGGATATTTTATATACTTCATATTTTATATACTCTTCTAAGACAATATATATATATATATATATATATATACATACCTAAATATATTTTAAATTATATAAAAGAATAGTTAACAAGGGCTAATGCAATGGATAAAGTAACGGGGAACTAGCAAATATTAATTGATCGTTCAAAAGATCTGAATCAGGTAAAAATTTGAATCTATTGATTTCTAGGATTTCCTGTTTGTCTAGTTTGACAGACTTGTTATTTAAATGTAGAACTTTAAAATTTCTACTAATATCGAAAGTGTGATTATTTTGAAACAGATGGTTTCTATACTAATATAATGCCTTTCCACCAAGTATTGACAGTGAACACCATAAAAGTGTTTAAAAATAGTTTTGCCATTAAACCGTAAAAGCTATCAACTGTATAAAAAACATATTTATTGAACTAAATAACTTTTGCTTTTAAATACTTTTTAGCCATATTTAAAAAATTTGTCCTTGAAAAGTAAAAAATAACCCTAACACATATTTTGAACCAAAGATAAAAATAAAACAATGCTTTATTTTCGGAAAAATAAGGTACTTTTGTATCTATATATTAATAGTCGATAATGTAATCCGTCTTTCCGTCTGTCTGTCTATCGGTCCCTGATTTCGCCTTTTCGATGACGTCAAGAAAGACGATAAATACTTTACGAGGTCTATTTCTGCTACTACGAAAAATAGTTGTTAGCAAACTTAAACATTATTCCAAAAATTAAATAATTTACAATTTAAATACTGCAGGGCTGTCGATATATGTCCCGATGTATATTTCTTCTTCTACGAAATATATTTGTAAGCAAACTTAAACATTTCAATTATTCTAAAAATTATAATATATATAATTTAAGTACTGCAGGGCAGGGCTGTCGATATATGCCTCGAGATATATTTATTTTACTTTTAGAATTTCTGGCTTATTCAATAAATACGTTTGTAATTTATTTTTCACGCCAGTAAATTTTCTGACTACTTAAAAATGCAACAAAAATCCCCCCTTTGAGGTCAACGGGCTTACAGCTATATTCTATTTCACGGAACGGTCTGCGTAAGAAAGTTTCATTGCCATGCGACGCAAACTCGAGTTGAGAATTTCTCGAAGAAGTAGTGCCGCTACGCCTTTAAAAACTGTTTGTGTATGGCAGCATTTTGTGTGAATAATTTTATTGATTTACCGGCTTTGCAGGTGTAATGAATGCAACGCAAATACTCCACATACCTAAACGTATGTTCATGCTCACTGCAGAAAATTATATTTATATTAAATGAGAATAAATTTATTAATTTATTCTTGAGAAAAGGGGTAAAATATTTACGAGCGGTTAATTTGACGACGTTAAAAAGTTTACGGGAATTTGAAGCAGTAAGATTCGTGTAAAGTTGCACGAAGACTGAAGCGATACTCAAAAAATGATCCAAACATTAACTTACAACTGTTGAAATTAAAAAAATGTCAAGTCCGTGGCGCAGTGGTTAACGCCGTTGTTTTCAGTGACGGATCCAGCCCCAGTACGAACAGATTTTTTCGATTAATTTCTGTTCAAAAGCATGGTTGTTTGTGATATCAAAAAATTACCATACACCCTTACAATCAGGGGTGGGCTGGAGGGGGCTCGGGGGGGCTCGCGCGAGCCCCTTGCTAAATTTCAGTGCGGATGGCGAGCCCCTTGTTAAGATAAGAAAATCATTAGTCTTAGATCAAATCAGCACCTAACTGCAATTTCTGTAGATGGTTAAAATTTATTATGAAACAAGACTTAGTAGCCCCTTCATTTTTTCATTCAGCGTTGTGGGCTTCCGTGCCGGACCTCATGGGTTCGAGTTAATCACTAGTCCTGTCTTAGTCTTATCATTCTATCCCTACTAGTCTCTTTGGAAAAGAGAGGTTGAGCGACTAAGTAACAAACAGTTCTCGTAGAAAAAAAAACCTTTTTTTGAGATACTTTCATTAGGAGGCCATATGCTCCACATTGGGAGCGAAAATGGATACAAATAAGTGGATAAGATTTACCGAGCCCCTTGTTAAGATATTGGCAGCCCACCACTGCTTACAATGCAAATTAAAAGGGTCATAGCGGGAGTAATTAGTTAACCAATAGTTCTGTAATAGCTTTCTATCCTAATTTTCTTCGAAACAGAAAGATTAAGCTACTGCGTACAGTTCCTGCAGATTAAAAAAAACGGTCATCTAACCGAGCTGTTAGTTTTTTTAATTTCATTAAAATTATGAATGTTTACGATACTTTCATTTTTATTTGCGAATCTTATCGTATACGTTGGTTTCGTATTCTTATCTTAATATTTTTTCTCTGTCTAATAAGCTTGGGCTCTCGTAAAAATACGTCTAACATAATACATTAAATTGAGAGCAAACGTGGTTGAAAATAAGTGGAAAACATTGCAATGCGGTGAAGAATACACTACAAATTACAGGAATATGTCACTGAAAGTTTGTGCGATTTTTTGTTGACGATCGACTTTTACTATTAGAGAATTGAGATTAAAAATAATTAGCTATCTTAGTGTAACGCAAAACAACCACAAAATTGACAGGCCATTGCACGTTTTCTTTCTACATCGATAACTGACGATACGTACATCCAATCGATACGTTGTGATAATGTAAGGAATGAGTTGAATTTGAAAGGTTTAGGTGGCTCCATATCACAAAGAACGAGTCGCTGGGCAGACGTTTGGCATGGCGTGTCGGCCTGCCAGGTTCGTGCTCCTCCACACTTTTGCAAATATTTATTTTATATTTTTAATGAGTGAGGAGATTACATAAGCGATCGCTACCACCGTTTCCATTTGTTTGTTTGCTCACGATTTCAACTATGCATATTATCTTGCAGGTATTGTGAAAATAATTACGATATCGATTGGCGATATCCAATGGCAATGGTAAAAGCTAATGACCATATTATTACGTTACAGGCTGCAAAACATGTAAATTGAGCCAAACATACACTACCGTCAACCGAATATAAAGTTGGTCAATTATTTGAATACATGGGTTTTCGGTCAATAGCTCAATACCATGTCTGCACAGTCAAAAAAGTCGTGGTGCATTGAGTGGAATTGGAGTTGTTAAAAAACGGGCGACTCAGACTGCTTTTTGTAGATTAAAAAAACAGTTAGTACTCCCAAGAGAATTACTCAATAACAATAGACAGATTTACTAGATACTATTTTTTTTTTAATTGAACATGATTTTAAACTTAAGTCAAACTATTTTTGATACAATCAATCTATTAAGCTCCAATGGTGACCATACTAACATGTTGCTTATTTGGGATACTTTTCTTCGAATGAATAATTTAACTTTCACTTATTAAAGCCAAACTATTCACTAAGCTGATGTTGATTGTGAAGTTAACGTTACTCAATTTGGAATTTTATTGTCGGAGTCAGATCATTCGTAAATGCCAAAAGCGGAGTCGCGGTATCTCTCACGACTCTACAGTCCTGGTTAATTAATAACAGGTTTATATAATAATTTTGTGCCAAAAAGGTTTTCGTTTTGATTTTCTGATCTGTATAAAAATCAGTGTAATTGAAAAATGTTTTTAAATATTTCTGATAAATAAACAATTCTCGAATCAAATATTATTAAAAACAAATAATAAGTTAAGTAAGTCAGCGAGCTAATTGATCAAATGAGACTTAAAATCAAAGTAAGTAAGTATATTTTATATTGGAAAGAAAATACCCTTGACACGCTTTAGAATATATATAAAAGAAAAAATAGCATGTCCTCTACCAATATCAAGCATACGGACTCAAAATGGAGTTTTTATTAACGGATGTTCTTCTACGAGATTTGCTTGTTTCTCAGTTACTTTACCTTTGTGAAGAGAATAAGACTAAGGCAGTATTAGTGATCAGTAATTTTATCTTAAGATGGGCGGGAGTGAGTTTTAGGCAACTCATGTATTAGGCCTTCGAATAGAAACTCAACAATTGTTTGAATAATCAATTTATGAAATTTTCTGTACTGAGATTCGAACCTTTGAGAATCGAACTCGAAGCCTACGACGTTTACTATCCGGCCACGGAACCGCAAAATACATTATTTTCAGAACGAATCCGATAGTGGTTTAATTATATGTGTGATGTGTCGTATCTATTTATTAACAATGTCATTAACGAATTGGATAAAGAAAAAAAAATGTTGATCGTCAACGTGTATTTTCCTTTTAATGCCATAAATTTATAAAGTACATATTTTTAATTTCAGCCAAACTGTAGGTAAATAGTGAAATACTTTTTTTAGTTCCGCGAGACACGAGAAACACTCGCGTGTTGGTAAAAATGTTCAAATATTAACATTTTCCATTCTTTTTACCAAACAAGCCACAAGTAATTATACCAATTTAAGACGGAACCAGAAATAAATCAAAATTACGAACACACATTTCACAAATCACTTTCTTGACTTACAAAGTTTCTCCAACAGTATTTATTCCTTTTTCAAAAATGATAAAAAAAAACATTACGTTCCAAAATGTAGTAGATATAAAACTTAAATGTGTCTCAATTAACTTAGTAATTGGTTGGAATCTTGTTAATCACGCAATGAAATTACTAAACCAGATGTAATCATGATTCATTCAATAGAGTTTGAGAAAATGCATGTTTATGCCTGAAAATTTTAAATGATGAACCTTTATAAAAATCTTTTGAATATGCCCAAATCAATTTTAATTACTAATAGACATAACATTATAATATAATACCATTGCATATGAGCCCTTAAAAGGTGAAGTGAGTCAAAAAGTAAAATGGTAAAACTTTACTATTGAACTTTTAAGTACAATCACGTCTTTACTTAGTGTTTTGGTGGATCAAATATTTTTAGTTATGTAACACTATTTTTGTGTGTATTTACAGAATATATTCCCATGAGTGCCATCATTGGCTTTGAACTTACTGAAACATTCATTTACTAAACGTCAGTTCAAGTTCATTCGTGTACTTGAACGCCTGAAGATGCCAAAAGGCGAATCCTGGGCCGTTAGTAACAAAACTTGTGTAAATGTACATAATTTGAACGATTCAAATTTAATATTGAAATTTCACTAAAAACCTTCAGTCGAAATCTTAAATTATGACTTATTTTTTTAATTTATGCTTGATTTTATTTTAAAAAAAAATAATGGATTCTATTACTTTTAATGTTTTATTTTATACATTTATTGACAAAAGATTTTTTATAAAGCATCATATGATAATATTTTTTTTATGCAAATAAAAATAACAAAAAACAACGCACTTGTTGGAGAGACATTGAATTAACGATATAAAATTAAGAAAAGAGCCAAATATCTCATTTGTTTTATATTTGTGCTTATGATATTTATTTTCAAAATAAATACACGAAGAATATTGTTTCCGTGTTATTTTTTTTAGAAAAAGTACGATATTTGGATATTTACGTAAAGGATCTGAAAAACGATTTATGTATTTAGTTTTTAAGCAAGTTTTTTTTTCATACCAAAATATAATATATATTATATACATATTTCACGAGACACTTTATTGTATATTATATCTTAGAATATTTATACAATTATAAGTTTAGGAAACATTTGAAAATTCTGAGTGTCGTCGTCTCACTCTGGCGAAGGAAATTCAAAGTATTAGAATCCTGAAGAGGTCCACTAGAGTGGGACGGGAGATCGTATCGCGGCTTGATTACAATTCCAATTTCCTTTTGTGTTACATTCACTAAGGGGCGATCCATAAATAACGACTTTCCCTAATTTTTCGTAAACACGATTTCCCGACACAAAGAAAATAGGAAATGGGTAGACGGAGGTAATGTGGGTGTAGGGTAAATCAAAATGATATCGAGATAGTGTTTTTCTAACCCTGATTCAGGTAAATTGGTGGCCGTATCTGTAAAAAAATAACAGTGGTCAGAATTTTATCGCGTAGGAGTGAAACAAGTAAGAACATAAATTTATTTTAAATATTATATTTATGATATTTGGTTGTTTATTTCATTGGTAAACTAATTAAATGTTTCAATGCAAACAAATAAAATATATATTATTGATACATTTTTTAATGAAGATTTATTTATTTAACCCTTTTTTAACTAAGATGTATAAATAGTACACATACCTTCTTATCACTTACATTTTTCTGTATATATAATTAATACTCGGCCTTAAATTCAGGTATTCCTCCCTTATACATGTACGCATTGAGTAATGCAATAATAGTAGTATTGTTATATATATGTCATGATTCACTCCCGTTTGCATGATGTGTAGTGGATACACAGCTCAGGTGCGCGTGCTTTTTTTTGTATAGTAAGGAAAGGCTTAATGAATTAAATGTTTAACGGGTCCATGGTCAAGTGGCCGACGTCGTTGGTTTCGGTTCCGGTGCTCAAAGGCTCGAATCCCAGTACGGATTTTTATAAGATGATTTTTAGCCGGTTTGTACATTTCTTTTCGAAAACCTGATTTAAAAAAATATATCTTCCAGCACTATTTAAGGATAAAAGGGCTGGAAGATATTTATATACTATATTTATACTACTAGTATTCTCCTAGCCCTATCCTTCTATAGATACATTCTCCAGAAAATAAAGATTGATATACTTTAGCCGCCTGTGTGGTCGAGTGGTCAACGTCGTTGGCTTCCGTTACGAAGGGCACGGGTTCAAATCCCGGAGCGGACAGTTTTATAAATTGATTTTTCGATCGATTTATGAATTTCTGTTCGTAGGCATGGATGTATGTGATGTCTTCAATTCCCCACTCCCACCCATCCTATCCTATGAACGGGCGTATCGAGAGCGATTAGCTTACCACTAGTCCTGTCCTAGCCCTATCCTTCTATCCCTACTCTCTTTGGAAAAAAAGAGGTTGAGCAACTGAGTAACATACAGTTAGTAAGCGTAGAAAACTGCTTTTCAGATAAACTCTAATAGGAGTCCATATGCTTAAAGTTGTGAGCGGACATTGCAAAAAATAATAATAACTTTAATTGATACACATAATAATAATGTATTACAGGTTTTAATTTTACTCCAGGTCTAATTAATCTTGGGATCAAATTTGGTGATTTAAAGAAGTTATATTCATACCTAGTCCAGATGGCTTATTTTACTTGTCGGTGTAGCTTGAAAACTATATTTAACGTAACACGTGAAGAAATTAATATTAAAGATATTTTTTTTCTTTGAAACATTCTCACTTCCAAACATAGAGTATGTAGGTATTGAAGTATTCCAATATATGGTATTTAATAAGAACTGTAAGTTTGTCACTCAATTGTCAGTTAAATATAAAGATATTTGGGATCGTCGTTTCCCAAATATGCATGGGTTTTCAGGTTATTTACAATGAAATAAAACGAAATAAGTATTAACTTCGTACGAATTATGATTAACTTTGGTTATGTGCTCTATGCGTAAACTGTGTAACTGTTAAGATAAGGCAAGATTCCGTGACCAGATCTTCGTTTGATTTACTCACTCTCACAGTGTGTATCCTATCCAGCGGATGATTAATTATCGTTATTGATAAGTGAAATGCCACACTCGGCACGTGCGCCACACTTTGATCTTCACCGCGTAAACAAAACTAGAAAAAATTAATGCGTTTTAATATGATGAAGATAATTGTATTTCTATTTTCTTTATGAGAATTAATTATTATAAATATATAGCAGAGCAGGTCCACTACTTTTATGTATCGATGCTTGAAAAAAATTATCAAGTAAACTGTTTACGTTTATAATTAAATCACGACCGATTTATGATAAGAATTAAACTTGCTTTTATTTAAACTTTTGATATTAGTATTCGCAGTGGCGGGTTATCCCATAAGCGCAAGAGGCGCGCGCTTGGGGCCTTCAAATCTTGCATCACTCTTATATTTTAATTTAATTTTTCAAAATTCATTATAACACACGAAGCGTTTTGCAGCACTTTTATGTCATTTGAAAAACAGGGCCTCCAAAATCTATTGCTCCTGAGGCCTACAAAGTGCTTAATCCACCACTGAGTATTCTTGAGGTACTAAGGTTTTTATTTATGCAAGACTTACCCAAGTTGTATATTCTAAAAAAGGTACATAACGACCTAATCATTTATTCCTGCTATAAAATTCGGAGAAAACAAAGAATTCATTTCGTAGGTTTCATATAATTTCATAATGAAAGTTGGGTAAATTTTTTCACGATTAAAAATCACAATCGGAAGCTAATTGTACAATTTTTTTTATAATAATCACTTTCAGCAAACAACAAAAAACCAAGAGCAAATAATCAGGCAAACGTTAAAAAATAAAATATTTGCTGCAGGTTTTTTAATCTTACACCAAAGCAACTCTAACGATAATGGTATGATAGTCTGATAGTGACACTGCGTTCGATTTTTTGCAAATTAAATGTTGGAACTCAATATATATAATAAATGAAATTAATGTTAAAATTAGACATGCAAATATTTTATACAAAAAAAAATATTTTTTTTGTTCTCATCCAACCGAAAAGTTATTTGATTCTTCACATATTTTGAATCGTAAGAAAAGCTATTAAAATATCATTTTCTGCCAAAGTAAAAAGCCCCTTGTATGATTTTGAAAATGTAATAATATCGTCGCCAGCTTAAAACCAGATACAAAAAAGCTTCACAGCATATATTTTCAGAGTGTAATTAAAAAATAATTAACAACTTGGATAATGTCAGTTTTAAGAATCATTTTTTCATTGAAAGTTAGATCAGGTTGATTTCTTACTTTGAAAATGGAAATTAGTTTGATAGTCATCGGTCGAATGACTGTCAAATGATTTTCTATTTTTATCAGTTAGTATTTAAATAGTTGATCTTTTAGTTGCAGCCGAATAAATTACATGACACGAACAGTATCAACTAGATGTATTATAACTTCTAATGTTACCGTCCTGTGACATATCATGAGAAATTATATCTTGAATTTATCAAATATAAGTTCTCAAAAAACTTATTTTATATACTTACGTAATTCAATCAACTTCTTGTTGTCGAATAACTGTCATTTTCCGCCAGAAAGTAACAAAGTAAATTTGCTTTAGTGAATATATCTTTCGTAGTTCTGTAAGTAGATACAAACCACATAACGACCACTCTCTCAGCGGAAAAGGTTGGAAAAAGCTTTAGCCCGGAAGCCCGATACCACTTTATATTTATCAGAGCTTTTATTTATTAGCTTTTCCATCCCGTTACTTACTGCGAGGGTGAGAAAATGGAAAATTTATTAGAAACCTTTTGTTTTTATTAGTGGCCCTTGTGTAGTTGACTGGCTATTTGTATTTCGTGTTGAGTTTGAGTGATAATACATTGTAATATGAATCACGAAAATTGTTGTAAATCAAAAATTTATATAGTTCTCATGAAAAGATAAATAAATACAATAAATAGTAAAATTTGAATCATTCAAATTATGTACACTCCCACAGATTTTGTCACTAACGACCCGGGTTTCGCCTTTCGGCATCTTCAGGCGTTCAAGCGCACGGATGAACTTGAACTGACGCTTAGTAAATGGATGTTTCGTGTTTATATATTAAATAAATGTATCACTGAGTCTAAAGCCATCGCTGGCGAAAAGGGTAAGCTCATGGGAATTCCCAAAGATTTGAGTAGTGAGTGGTTTTTAGAATTATATTTATTTGTTTGTCGGCAAAGGTTTTATGATATTATTTATGATATTATTTATATAGGGTATAGAAGTGGAGAGCCAGGAAGGTTTAATATTTCGTTTAAAATCGGAAGACTATGTAACTGTGCCCTATTAATTTCTAAAATTTCCTGGAAAAAGAGTTTATGACTGTCCGTATTTGGGTGTAACATTTTTATCCCCTGTTCCTGATTGAACACGTGTCCTTCCGAAATTAAGTGATTAGCAAAAGTAGACGTGTCCTTTTTCATCCGTGCGCTTGAACGCCTGAAGATGCCGAAAGGCGAAACCCGGGTCGTTAGTGACAAAATCTGTGGGAGTGTACATAATTTGAATGATTCAAATTTAATATTGAAATTCCACCAAGCACCTTCAGTCGAAATCTTAAATTAAATAAATAGTTACTTAAAAGATTTTCTCTGTCAATTATTTGTAGAAAGGCTATTATTTATAAATACTGAATATTTAATACAAACAAATAATATATTATGCTATTCAAAAGTCAATTTAGTCGGATCCGTGGCACAGTAGTCAACGTCGTTTGCTTCCGTGACGGATTTTACTGGCTCGAATCCCAGTAAAAACAGTATTGTTTCAATCTATTTATCGATTTTTGTTCAAAAGCATGGGTGTTTGTGATGTCTAAAAAATTCTCCCCACCCTTTCAATCCTTCAATAACGGAGCGTAGAACGATAAGCTTATCACTTAGATTTTTTTGAAAACTTTAGATTTGAACTCTTTACTTCCTCTATACGGTTATGGCTTATGCATAATCTGTCGCTGGCAGTAGTGTAGTTGTAAATAAATAGATACCAGGTCGGTCATTGACTTCTTCCTTATTTTTTTGTTATATCCGTCTGAAGTTAAAAAAAACACAAGTTTTAACAATTAAAACAATAAAAAAATGCACATTTTTTTTTCAAAACTGATCAAGGTTTAGATCCTACTTCTTCACGTTACATGTGTACATTTTTTTTTGTAAAATCCGCCGGGTAGATCAATTTTGAAATAATGATTTAAAATTTTATGAACAGTATTTTGAATATGTACTTGAAAATTAAGTTACAAGTCAAAAAGATAGCAGAGCGGCGCCCTGGCTCATTTTCAGGTGCCAGGTCGCCGACCTGGCCCCACTACACCACTGCTCACTGGTAAGTTATAAAACTGGTATCTATTGTTTTTAGAATAAGAAAATACGAAAAATTAACTTTATTCAAGAATTATAAATATCAATCTAAATAAGTATATCATGCATAGTATATGTGCATTAATACATAGTTGTGTCATCAGAAGTTGGATAAAAAATTAAATCATAAACAAATGTTAATATGTAAAAGAAGTGATGATAATTTTGCGTCCACAATTCGTATATAATGTTCGATCATAATATTAATATAATCTAAATAATAAATTGATGCAGTCGTTTTTTTGATGTCCAAATAGATACGTTTGTATGTAGACATTGTGAATGTGTTTGATAAATTATGCATAATAAAGGCACACGGCACTAGTATAGTGGTGTTGGACTTTTCCAACAATAGCCGGTGAATTCAAATACTCATTTGGAAAAATGAGCCTGTCAAAAAAGAAGCGACTCTTAAACTTGTATTACTATTATAATTATGGACCTACTAAAATGCTAGTCAAATTTAAATAAAAAATCTTATAACAGCATTTCTAGATTTCTTTGCATTCACTTCTGTACCCATATTTTATTTTGATGAATTTCTTTATGAATGTTTTTTGTCACGTTGAGTGGCGGATTACCCTACAATCAAATGAGGGACGCGCTTCGAGCCTCCAAATCTGAAGGCAAAACAAAGTTTTTTATGAGCTTAATCCGCCACTGCACGTAGCTCATATTGTCAGCGTATATAATGATCCACGATGCACATTATGCGACCCGGATAATTTACCGCCTGAAATTCACCGCCAACAATTAATCGCTGGCGGTTTACCTCCACGTCAATTGACCGCATAAACATGTTATAGCTTACAGATTTTTGCTAGCTTAGTTTACCGTCTAGAAGCAATAAGGTGCTTTTTTTAAAACCATGTCCGCATCCCAATGTGGATTATATGGACTCCTTATGGAGTTTATTTCAACAGAAGTGTTTCTACGAGAACTGCTTGTTGCTCAGTTGCTCAACCTCTCTTTTTTCAAAGAGAGTATGGATAGACGGACAGGGCTACGACAGGATTAGTAGTAAGCTAATCGCTTTTGATACGCCCCGTTCATAGGATAGGATGGGTGAGAGGGGGGAATTCAAGACATTACATACATCCATGCCTTTGAACAGAAATTCATAAATCGATTTTTAAAACTGTCCGTACCGAGATTTGAACCCGGGCCCTCTGTAGCCGAAGCCAACAACGTTGACCATTCAACCACACAGGCGGCAAGAATAGAATATTTTTTAATATTTTTATAACAATTAGAATATTTTTGAAATTTGATGTATGTATAATAGGGAATAATACGCATATAAGAAAAAAATATGTACGGTAATATGTCATTCAATAGGTAGAATATATATTTTACTATTTACGTATAACCAGTGCTTTTTTTGAAAACCTCTTGTTACTCATTTTCTCAGCGTCTCTTTTTTCTCGAAGAGAGTAAGGATAGAACGATAGGGCTATAAGTTAACTAATCGCTCTCGCTTTGCTTCGTTCTGTGATTCAAACCCATGAGATCCACCACGATAGCCAACCACGTTGATCGCTTCACTTCACTTCACGAAATAATTAATCTAATTTGATTCAAATATAATTTCAGCTGCGCATATCAGTTCGCTGACTTAAAATTGTTTAATAATTTATGTAAAAAAAACACAACATTGGATAATATGAATACTTATGATTAACTTAATTAAAGCCCACAATATGCATTCATTTCTGAAAAAACGGTGCGAAACATCCCTTAGTTTTATTATAAATTAAAAACATTTTTCTTTATTAATTCGTAATAAATTGATAAACGTATTTTTATAATTTAGACATTACCACAGATTGGAAACTGCTATAGTGCGCTTCGATAAAAACCTGCGTTGTTTGCTACCTAGGCAAGAATCTGAGTGGAATAAAATAGTTTGTTTACACTTTGTCATCATTAGAAAGGGAAAAAAATGTGCTGTTTGAAGTTGAAATACAAAATGGCACTTGAAATTGATTATATTTGATGTGCTCTTTTGTATGATTAAATTATTTGATTGCAAAACAACGCTGATATAATGTCCATTCCATCATACAACATTAATGCGTAGATCCTGTTACGGGTTTGTTTTCATCACGGAACTTAAGTATAATAAAAAAATACCAACGTCTCGTATGAGTCACAAAAAATTGCATAATTATAGTAACTATATATTGTCAATCAGAAATAGTTTAGGTAATTAAAGTTGTCTTCTTCTTCTTTACATATATTCTTTGTGGGGCTCGATTTCTTTTTACAAAGATTGAAAACTATACAGTGACTACAACTAACTCCTTAACATGGCTTAAAATTGACAACGAATACTATCTGTTTTGCTTCATGAAGAGATATCAGAAGTCAGAATCAGGCTACTTCAGATTCTGCCTGCGACGAACACCAAGTAAGTAAGAAATTTTACTATACAAATGAAAAGCGCTCGTATTTTAAGAAGCTGTTATTTAGAATGAACAAATTCCTTGATAATTTTTAAAACTATCTTCTAGAACTTTGTCTTTATTAATTTTATTATCAATCGCATGGATATTGCTTCAGAGTTTACTTCATATAAAAGTCTACTTCTATCAAAATAAAGCAAAAATTTGTGGTTCTATTGGAAAACATATATAATAAACCAATCATATTCTTAATCATATTGTGGTAATAGGTGCATTTGAAACATAGTGTAATCTAAAAAAACACAGTTTCAGTAATATGCGCTACAATTACTATAGTATATTAATTACTCAATTATTAAATTAATCGGTAAATTTTACATTTTTTTTATATCTATTTATAATACATTTATTACGACGTTTATAAACTAAAAAGCAATTCAAAAATATCTTAAAAGATAACTAATCGTGATTGGTGGGATCTTTGACAATGCATTTCACTTAATTATTTCCAAAAGTCGAGAGAATGAATTCAATTTTTTTATTTTTTTAAATTACATCAGGGCTCTGGAGTAAGAGTCGTGAAAAATGAGTGGCTCGATTTTTTTTTGAAAAATATATTAAATGATGTGCATTTAAACAAAATAGTCAAAAGTGTTAACATTTCATGTTTGGCTGACTAAAGATGATCTGATGGTATACATACATATAAGTTAAAATGAAATTATTGAACAATTTCTACCGAGTCGGAGTCGTTAATTATTTTAAAGCTGGAGTCGGAGTCGTCTTTTTTTCACGCGACTCCACAGCCCTGAATTACATACTTTTTAAGGGCACATGAAAATAGCTCCGTGAGCGTATACACTGGTACAGGGTCAAAAAACACAATCTTACGACACTAATATTATAACCATTTTTCCTGATTTTTTTCTTAATATTTTAACCTTTTTCAAAATATAAAAGTTAAATTATTAATTGACAAATTAGTTTTAATACGAATGTGTCATAAAGCTTTGTTGTTTTTTTAGTTTATTCGTAACCCTCGAGATTGTATGTCTGATGATGCTTCTCATAGAGGCGAAGCACGTGTCACGTTTTATAGCACGATGAGTGTAATAACAATGTTATAGAATTTAATTTTGTGTTATATTAGCCTAGGTAGTAACTGAAACTGGTGACAACAACACATATTCATCACTTTAATCTAATGCTTAGAAACTAAACTTTTTACAAGCAGCAAGTCTTTTTTTAAATAAAACAAACTCTCAAACATTTTCTATTGTGGCCGGTCAATTTGGTCTTTCACCTGATTATCTTTGGTTCTCGCCGTGTTCATAAATAATCTGACAGGATGGTAATTACAATCAGTTTGTGCTGTGGCACACCTGTTAGTTATGGTATCGAGGTGTGAATGCTTTGGGAAGTATTATTGGGATGCACTGTACATTATACCTTACCTAAGAACCATACAGTAAACACCTGACAGAATTCTCATTAGAGGTGTGTACAAGTATGGGAATCGATTAATATTCGGTATCGGTATTTTAATTAATTAATGTGTGTTTTTACTTTATTCTTTGTTATTGGTGGTGTCTGTTTTAAAGCTTACTGGTCTGGTGTTTATTCAATTTTATATTTGGTTGCAGGATATATTATTTTAATTAATTTTAAGGTTAATATCCTGCATACATTTCAGCATATCTGTAGAATTAGTGATAATTAACTAGATTAATTAAAAAACAACAGCGAGTTTTGATTCTTCTTCAAACAGATCTATTCTCTATTCATATGGTATCTTCATAGAAGTATCTCAACAGACGTTTTTCTACGAGAACTGCTTGTCAACAAGTTGCTCTACTTCTCTTTTTTTTCAAAGAGAGTAGGGATATAAAATATAGTACCAAAACAACCGGTTGGCTAATCACTCTCGGTACACCCTGGTTTTAGGATTGGAACGGTGAGGAAGGGATTTTTAAACATCACAAAATTGAGAAAAAGCTATTCGTACTGGGATTCAAACATGTGAAGTCTGACGTGGAAACCAACAAAATTGGCAGCTGCCCCATAGACCCGATTTTTTATATCACTGTATGATAGAGTCAGAAATGTACTGTTAGTATATTAAAAAAGCTTATTTAATGGTTGGTAAATATTTTTTCAGCTTTTTGTAGTATTTTATTAGGCACAATATCAGTAAAGAACACCTGTTTGTCTAATAATTAAGCACTTTTGTTTACTGAACAGTCACAATCAGTATTCGTAAAGAAGTGTTTATTTTTTCCCCATTAAATTCATGTTCTTTAATAACACAGTATTCAGATATTATAGCACACGTGAGAAATAGATACGTATAAGGACTGTAATTACCATAAAAATAAAAATAGGAAAGAAACTGAGAGCCACATGACTAAAACATCAATAGGTAAACATCAGTAAGAAAAAGTAGTTGCTACCGAAGTATTCACATTTAAAATTGTATCGCAAAGGGGCATCCCTACCAGTGAGCCGTAGTCAAGTTAGCGCGGGGTGATTGATGGCAGGAAGGTCGATGGGTCGACACACTCTCGACTATCATCTCGGATGCCATAGTCTTTCTCTGAATCATATTTGGGATACTCATAACATTAAATACAACTATCTCTTGGGGGCTTATCATAAAAATACTCGTTAATTTGATTGGAATACATGCTATCGAATTTATGTAAAAAATATGTTTACACAAAATATGAAATAGATAATGCTACTATGTCTACTTTTATTAAGGAAGATTGTAATAACAGGGGTATATCTACAAAAAAGCATGTTTTGAATTAAGTTCGGTAATGCCGTAATCGGTCTTATCATAATATGTATCGGTAAAAAGTTCCTCGGTGAGCTAAAAAAAAAAAAAAGGATTTTCGGGGACAATCCGGGGAAAAATATAGCAAATCGAGGATTTCAAATTCCTCGAGGAGAGACGCCTAGTCACATGGCTTTTATAAAAAGGGGTCGCCACCCGAAAAAGGTTGGGAACCTATGCTTTAGATGAAACGAAATTTAAAGTACCTACTGTGAACCACATTTTTATAAAACAATAACATAATACTTTGACTTGTCAGTATGAATTATAGTATTCCAGTGGTAGTTTCCAGAAATCTCTTGAAGTAAATTTTTGGCAATTATCATATTGAAGATTAGATTTCAGAAAAAAAAACATATTTATATAACCAAGATAAATGGCAAAAACATAAACTATGCATAGGGAGTGATATATAAAGAATATCATTACGTATTTTGTGGGCTACCAATCACTGCGGCGTATTATTTTATAAGTGTTATAATTATAATATTTTTGATTTGTATCGCAAATGAAGGACTTATGAGCGGGTCGCGTGGTTGGAAAACTCATTTTCTCCGTATAAATAAATCCACTACAGGTTAATTCGAATTAATGTCCTCAAAATTGCCCACCTTCTCGCGAAAGCTTCCGCCCTAATACAGCCTTTGATTACTTTATAATGAAATAAAAAAATATGAATTACCGGCCTGGTTATTTTTGTTTTTCTTTTCATTAAAATTGCTTTTTTTGTTTGCTTCCCGGTAATGGAAAAACGAATGAAATATGGAAAGTAAAGAATTTTCAGGTCACCGCTATTACACTCTAAGCGATCTGTAAATTGATAACAGTGAAATGTTTTGAAGTACAATATTAAAATCGAATAAATAACCTTTCAACCCTTTTTAATTTCAAATAATAATAAATTATACATGTCTATGATTACAAATAATGAGTAGTTATAATTTAATATCGGATACGAAAAACAACAAAGAAAAATAAGCAAGTGCAAACAAAAGTTTCTTGTAGTGTATATACTGTGTACAACAGAGTAACGTGTAATAATTTTGGCCGTTGAGAGTTTATGATCTAACTGCATGGCGCTATTTTCAACGTTACAATAAAATTTTGATAAATAATTATGTTGGCAAAATACATTTCTTTTATTAACACACGTATGTAATAAAAAAAGACTCTTACTACAATTTTATTAAAATTTGAGATTTTGGCTACAAAAACAACATCTAAAAATTTGCATACAATAATACATTTGAAAAAAAAAGTTTTGTGTCATATTGATTTTGTTTAATCAAAATATTACGAAAAACTATGTTTTGTTCATAATCAGGATTTTTTATTTTAATATAAATTAAATGGTCAGAAATTTTTGGTCAGAATAAAAATATTAAACGGTCAGAATATTTAATAACAATTTTGGTTAGTAGGTTAGGTTAGGTTAGGTAAGGTTTTTTTTTAATTTCATTTAAATTATGACTATTTATTCTGACCGATATATTCTGACCATTTAATAAAAATTCTGACCAGAAAAGTACGAGCCTTTTTTATTCATAAAAAAGTTCGGTTTTGATCGGTAAAGAGCATTTTACACTGAAAGAATCACATGAAAAGATAATATCATGTCTTATACTGTATTTTTAAATAATGTAAAAGAAAATTTTTTAGAAATTTCTATCAAAATATATACTGTCGAAAAACGAGCAAATATGTAATATCAAACGTGCAAATAATTTTTCCTCTCACTAAAGTATAAAATATTTTTATTTTTAATAGTATTTTTAAAGCTTTTTTATTTTCGTAAAGTACCCAATTGACTAAATCAAACATGCTATTATTTAACTTGTGCCATTTTTTTTTAAGTAACAACTACACGTGGCTAATAATAGCCGTTTCACTCTGAATATGTGAAAGGTACCTAATTGAATGTGAGATATAAACTTATAAGAGGTCGTGTTTACGCCGTCACATTTTTTTCATATTTTTATTTCATTAAAATGATCATTAAGTCACGAAGAAGCGGCATCTTTAGAAGACGTCAGGTGTACTAAACCAGCGAGGGGGAAAATACTCCCAGAAATTTACAAAACAAACAATATTTAAATATTGATTTGAATACCAAATTAAAATGTGTTAAGATGAAGTGTACAAAAACAGATTATGGGAAAAAAACCAAATTAATTAAAACAATGTCCGCTACCAATGTATAGCATATAGACTTCTAATAGAGTTATCTCAACAAAAGTTTTTTCTACGAGAATTGTGTTTGTTACTCAGTTGTGCAACTTCCCTTTTTAGAAGATAGTAAGAAATAGTGAAATAAGGGTATGACTAGGATAGGATTAGTGATTATTTAACCATTCTTACTGCGTCTCGTTATTTCATGTTTGCAAACACCCATGCAGCGGTGGGCTGCCATAATGTTTACAAGGCGCTCGGTTAACCTAAGAAATATCAGCGGTGCTATATTTTTTATCACTTTTATAGGATGATTCGCAATAATTATGAAATCAATCGAATTCTACTTAACATGCTTTTATTATGAAAAAAATATACTGCTACATAAATTAAAAAAAACTCATGATATCTTTTAGTATGCATGTAATGTTATGTATTTTTTTTAAATTCCCTAGGGTGCTCAACGTTGTACCCACCACCACCCGCTACGGCATGACACTCTTCATATAGGGTGTATTCCGTAGCGTAACAACGTTAGTCGTGTTCAAAATTTTGCCAGAAATGTCACGAGAAGAAATTCCTCAAGACTTGGTTGCATTCACTACAGTTTGCAGAAATTAAAAGTCAATAAATAATTAAATGCAGTTGAAAATATTAGATTTTATCTATTTAACTCAACTTTTTTTCCAAAAGACGCAGAGAATTCTTTAAATGCCCTATAATTTGCGTTAGATGCAACCAAGTCGACATGACCGATGAGGCCGACAGATCCGACAGATATTCGTATCGTCTTGAGCAATTTTTCCCGTTCATTATTTAAATCTGGACATTCCCAGAGGATGTGATCAGCATCCTGAATCATATACCCGCATTTACATTTAGGACTATTTAATAACCGACCAAGCTGGAAGAGCTTGGCAGCGAAGTAACCGTGGCCAGTTATGAATTGGCTGTTCCAGAAATTAGGAGTCAGGACTTTGGTTATCTCCATTCGCCATTTAACATTCGGAAAGAATTTAAAAGTTTGCCTCCCCTTAGAAGATATCTGCCATCGACCGTGCCAAACTTTCATTGCAGCTTCTATCGCCACACTGCGCGCTGCAATTCTATCAGCTTTAGAATTGTAAGGGTCTGGTCGAGGAGAGGCAGTAACTGAATTTCTCCCACCTGGGACTCGACACTTTTGTACAGCATTACTGTTGCGCCTCTAGCTTGAATGTGCAGGTAATGTAATGTAATTTAGTCTTTTGTTTCATTTTACATATAAACCATCTACGCCAATTACTGTTGATCTGAGAATATTTTTTAACTTGAACAAGGGGGTCGCGCGAGCACCTCCGAGCCTCCTTCAAGCTCTCTCCAGCCCACCCCTGGACCCATATCTTTGAACAGTTATCGATAAATCTGTTGAAAAATGCTGTACGTACTAGGATACAAGCCCTTGAGATCCATAACACTAGCCTACACATGTAAACTCTGAGGTATTAAAAAATAGCTTATTTTGAAGGAAAATCTCACGTGAAAATCAGTGGGTAACATGAATAGATAAAAATAATAATTTACAAAAAATATTTGCTAAAACGTTAATCTACTTAAAAAGTATGCATTTTAAATAAGTTAAAGTTAACTTGAATGAAATCCTTTATAGTTTAGGTTATATTGATTATTTAATTTATTAAATTTATCGACACGCAATTAATATGTTTGACAGGTTATCGACCACTGGATAGTTGTAATACTTAGACATAGAGAGATTTACAGATGCCATTGAACTGTGCAATTTTAATCGTTATTAAAAGCACATTTTTAAAAATTAATTATGATAGTTTATGAGTCTTTTTTATTAAATTTCATGTGTGCGTTTATGTTTTCGATATAAATAGAATAAACTCGTGATGCAAAAAGTGTGTAGTTGAATAATCGATAACGTGATATAATTTAAAAAAATACTTTCGTAAATTTACTTACGCAAAATTATTATAATTGGGTATCACTGTCAGATAAATAAATGGTGGTTTTTAGACTAAAGAGTGATTTTTTCATATTTATATATGTTTCTTATTATATGCATAAAACCGAAAAATAATAAAATATACATTGTTATATGTAGTATTAATTTAAGAGAAAGACAATTTCTTTGTTTAATATTTTAAAGTTTAACTTTTCCGGTTCTAAGCTCAATAAATGCGACCCCAATACCCACATTTTCTTAAATATCTATTTTAATATGGGTGATACAATGTTTATAATTAAGGTATTCTTATATTATAGTTTTTTGGACCTTTTGTAGTTTATATAAATACGCGATACCGCGATAACGCGATAACTAGATAAGCGCCCGCTTATAGATTGTTCGTAAGATAGCTGGGCTAAACGCGTCAGTTGCAAATTCATATTTGTGCTGGGATGACGTCTTTTTTACGCGCAACTTAAAATATGATTATTTATTAAAAAAACACGTATTTTTATAAAAAAAAATGAATGTATGATGAATGATGCAGAGAGATATTTTAGAGCCTACTATTTTTTTTTTTGAAATTCATGAGAATAAGGCCAATAATGAGGAAACCACTGGGGTCCCTAAACGACCCCTATCGGCAGAAAAATATTTTTCTAGTCTCCGAGACGTGAGAGCACCATGTCTATGAATCTAAATTTGATAAAAACTTTTTTCCATGTTCACTCCTAATTTAGAGAATATTGCCTCCTAATGGAAGTATCTTAACATAAATTTTTCCACGGGAGCTGTTTTTTACGCTCGTCGCTCAACCTTTCTTTTTCTAAGAAAGTAGTAGAGATAGAAGGATAAGGCTAGGACAGGACTAGTGGTTAACTAATCGCTCTAGCTACGTCTATTTATTAAAGGATCGGAAAGGGTGGAGGAGAATTTTTTAGACATCAAAAACACCCATACCTTCGAACAGAAATCGAGAAATTAATTGAAAAAATGCTGTTTTTACTGGGACTCGAACCTGTGAGATCCGGCACGGAAGCCCACAACGATAACCGCTGCGCCATAGAACCCGGATATAAACCTTTTTTTTATCCATGTAAGGTCCCAATGTGAAGCATATGGTCTCCTAATCGAGGTATCTTAACAAAAGTTTTTCTACGAGAATGGTTTGTTACTCAGTCGCACAACCTCTCTTTTCCAAAGAAAGTAGTAAAGATATAAGGACAGGGCTAGGCCAGGACTAGTGATTAAATAATCGCTCTCGCTACGCCCGGTTGATGAAGGATAAGAAAGGTGGGAGGGAATATTTAGACATCACAAACACCCATGCCTACGAACAGAAATCGATCGAAAAAATGCTGTTTTTGCTGGGACTCGAACCCGCAAGATCCGGCACGGAAGCCCACAACGCTAACCGCTGCGCCATAGGATCTGGATATAAACCTTACTGGAACTTAAGCCTAGACCAACCAGCTTGTACCGTCTAGATTTTAGACCTCAGATGATGGTTTTATGGATGGATGGAGCCAGTAGTGGGCTGCCAATACTTTAACAATGAGCTCGCTTAATCTCAAAGCAATTCTCGGTGTTCTGGGAAAGGAGTGAACTTTTTTATCACTCCTATGAAATTATATGCAATACTTAAATAAACAATCGATTGTTACTTAAAACACATATAATATTTAACAATTCACCGTAAGCTTATCAATCTAAATGTCTCAAAATGTACTACTGTGTGTGTGTATATTGTAGCTGTCTTACATAATATACAAATCATAAATTACAGTTATATACTAGTTTTTTTCTCTCTTTAATTAACAAGGGGCTCGCCGGCCACAGTAAAATCTAACAAGGGGCTCGCGCGAGCCCTTTCGAGCCCCCTCCAGCCCACCTCGGATGGAGCTACGGACGTTCATCTGTGTTCTAATTATTCAAAGGTGCTGAAATATGATATACCAATATCGGTTATTTTTTTTACTCATAATTTTGAGTATTTTCTTTGATATTCAATAATTGCCTGCTGTGGCCCAGTTGGTAAGGGCTTGCTCTACCGATCACGCAGGTCTGGGTTCGATTCCCGGTCAGATCACAGAGAATTTGAGAATTATTCAATTCAAAATTGTGACCGAAGACTGGGTGTTTGTGATGCCAATTCACATCATTTACTCTCCTCCCATCCTTCTGATCCTTTAATAACTGGGCGTAGAATAGCGATTAACCAACCACTAGTCCTGTTATAGCCTTATCCTTCTTTCCCTACTCACTTTGAAAAAAGTGAGGTTGGGCGACTGAGTAACAAACAGTTCTCGTAGAAAAAAACTTCTGTTAAGATACCTCCATTAGGAGGCCATATGCTCCACATTGGGAGCGGACATGGGTAATATATATATATATATATATAAATGTGTTATTAAAATATATAAATAAACGAAATAAAACATCAATGCCGCTGCCGGCTATTTCAGGCATTGCAGTCTGATTGCAACATTATTTAAAAAACGTAAATGAAAAATATTTGTCGAAAATTTATATATTTTTTTAAACTTTTAACCTTTAATAACTGGGCGTAGAATAGCGATTAACCAACCACTAGTCCTGTTCTAGCCTTATCCTTCTTTCCCTACCCACTTTGAAAAAAGTGAGGTTGGCCGACTGAGTAACAAACAGTTCTCGTAGAAAAAAACTTCTGTTAAGAGGCCATATGCTCCACATTGGGAGCGGACATGGATTTAAAAAAAAAAAAAAAACAATAATTATGTATTTAAAGCCATACAAACACGCGAGAGATTTTTAAATTTATGGATGTGTTAGCAACGTATTAAAATTCACAAGTGTACAAGTAAGTATATACTAATTAGAAAATCAGCAGACAAAACGTACGTACGTAATAACAAGGTATTGAAAAGGAGCAGGCAAGTGTCACGTGAAGGTGGGCTGGTGGTGGTGGGCAAATGTAAATGTGTGAGAGAGCAATGAATGCGCGTGTGCTCAACTCTTCATACAACCTCGCCTCGTTTGCAGTTTACATTATTCAACATTATGGACGAGCAATTTATGGAGCTTCCTACAGGGAGATACGAAATAATCATCACTTTTTTAAAAATCCAAATCCGCTCCCAGTATGGAGCACATGGATTTCTAATGGAGAAATTTTTCAAAGATAGTAAAAGGGATGAAAGCAGCGGTGGGCTGCCAATACATTAACAAAGGGCTCACTTAGTCTCCAAGCAATTCTTAGTGTTCCGGGAAAGGAATATTTTTTTAACACTTCTATGCAATTATTCCCGCCTGTGTGGTCGAGTGGTCAACAATTGATTTTTCAATCGATTTATGAATTTCTGTTCAAAGGTATGGATTATGTGATGTCTTGAATTCCTCCCTCCCACCCATCCTATCCTATGAATGGGGCGTATCGAGAGCGATTAGCTTACCACTAGTCCTGTCCTAGCCCTTTCCTTCTATTCCTACTCTCTTTGGATAAAGAGAGGTTGAGCAACTGAGTAACAAGCAGTTCTCGTAGAAACACTTCTGTTGAGATAAACTCCATTAGGAGTCCATATGCTCCATATTGAGAGCGGACATGGTAAAAAAATGCAATTATATGCAATATTTAAATAAGCAATCGATTGTTTCTTAATACACTTATAATATGTAACAATATGCAATTTACCTTAAACTAATCAATATAAATGGCTAAAAATGTACCACTGTGTATACTCTCGTAGATAATAAGTATGTAAGAAATTGCAGTTATGTCTAATTTGATCTGATAATATTTTTTTTCTAACATTAACAAGAGGTTCGCCGGCCTTCGTAAAATTTAACAAGGGGCTCGCGCGAACCCCTCTAACCACCTCTGGTTAACAGCCCACCCCTGGATAAAAGGATAATGCTTGGACAGGACTAACAGCTAACTTATCGCTTTATCGCGGTTATTAAAGAATTGGAAGGGTGGGAGAGAATTTTTATACATCACAAACACCCATGCCTTCTAACAGAAAATCGATCGAAAAAATGATGTTCGTACGGAGACTCAAGCTCGTGACATCCGGCATCGAAGTCAAAAGAAGGTCAAATTCAAATTTAACAAATGGCTCGCTTGAGCCTCTCCGAGCCCCTTCTAACCACCTCTGGCTTAAAGATAGAACAAATTATTATGGTTATAAAATATATTTTGTTTCAGAAATTTAACTTATTTATAAATTTTATTTTTCACAAAATTTCACACAGCGTTTCTTTTTACAAATTATATTGATTTAAGAATAATAATATAATTGATATTTTTTGGTCATCCTGTAAACGTGATTCGGGTGATGTTTTATGTTGTTTGATACAAAGCACCGCTTTGCAAAATTTAACGTTAATCATTTTTTAATAGCAGTCGAGTGTAAAGAATGCCGTGCCTCTCCCTTCCACCCGTGCCCTCTTTCCTCTTCGGTCCCCTGCGCACCTGTCCCCTCTGTGCTTTCCCCCTGTAGAGGCTTCGCGGTCTCTTGAGGCGGCCACGCCCCTTTATACATGTGACCATAATGCACAATTTTCCGGAAAAATGTTGGAAATATACTTATTCAGCATTTTCAGAATTCTTCTATTTTGATGTTATATTTAATCAAAAGTATGATTTAATGAAATTTTAATTCTCTATTATATAATTGTGGTAATTTAAATAAAATGTAACCGCGCTTATGCTATGCATAATTTTAATCAAATGTATGTGCTACAGGCATAATGTATGTGCTAAAGGCAGAATAGTAATAGCAGGTCCTCTTGAAATTATTCGGCATCTGTTATGGGCACAACAATTAAAATCAATCATAATTTTTATGCTGATTTTTAGCATATTGGACAAGGTAATAAAGTATAAAATTTATCTAAAAATTGACTGACAAAATTAATAATAGACACCGCCCTGTTTTGCAAGGGCATAGGGTTGATCTTTGACAACTTTTACCATCGTAATTAACGAGAATAAAGTTGATAAAGCAAAGAATATTCGCTAATTAAATTCATTTAATTCATACATTGTTTGAATATACATGTCCAATCACGTTGGTGATATCGTGCGGTCCAACGCTGAAACTTAGCTTGAATTTTTCGATACTTTGCATTTCGTTTTTCATAGCTCAGTTCGTAAAAAACCCTATTGACTGGCTTCGGTTTTTGACTAGTGCGGGAGAATAAGGTACTTAATCATCGGCTAGTGCCATTTGCCACCTTTGTGGTCGAGAGATCGCGGATTCGAATCCCAGTATGGACAGTTTTATAAATTGTTTTTTCAATCGATTTATGAATTTCTGTTTGAAGGCATGAGTGCATATGATGTCTTGACTTCCCCCCTCCCACCTATCCTATTCTATAAACGGGGTGTATCGAGAACGATTAGCTAACCACTATTATTGCCCTAGCCATATCCTTCTATTCCTACACTTTTTGGAAAAAGAGAAGTAGAGCAACTGAGTAACAAGCTGTTCTCGTAGAAACAGGTTGAGATCAACTCTATTAGGAGTATATATGCTCTACATTGAAAACGGACATGGTAAAAAATGTGCCATATTGTTTTTATTTGAATTGCTTGGTTCTTGTGGTTAAATTATTTTTCTTTTTATGTTACATAAATGGTTGTCATTGAATAAAAATACATTTTCAGGCACTGAGAGTATTTATTATTTTATAATCGTTTATTCGTTTCTAAGATGTTACAATAGTAAAAAATATCTGAAGAATTAGATCTTAAATGAGTTATTTTAAATAAAAAAATATTTGTGCCAAGTTCACGGCATAGATTGATGGTGTCTACAACCATTGAAGCGGTGATGTGGGAATATTTGATGCATCCAAAAGCGGGAGGCGTTCATCGTTCGTCGGTCCAAGCGAGGCGAGCCAAAGCCATAATATAGAATGGTAAGGCAAGAAGAAGAAGAAGCATGATGCCGCCTTTAAGATAGATGCCGCCTCGCGGTGTTATCTGTTATCTCCGCACCAAAATGTTTAATCACGCCGCGTCGTAAAACCGTGGTTATGAACACCTCACGCTAACAGGCCCCGAAAGATGAAATGAGATTCAGCCGAGATGGGAGCAGGGATACCCATGGATCTATTTATTGTGTACACATTTACACATATCAGGATCTCAAGCTTTGTATTGTAAATGAAATAGATTGAATTAAAGAATAATAATGGAATCAAATTATAAGTTATATGTTCCTCGTAAAATTTACTATTAGGTTGTTTTTTTGTTTTTAGAATCATGATTGGTGTTTGTTGTCTTGAACGAAAATTTTATTACACCTAATGTCAATCTATAGTGAAGTATTTTTTTCTTGTGATATTTTTTTTTTTTTTTTATTTAATAATACATGATATAATTTAAGATTTCGACTGAATGTGCTTGGTGGAAGTTCATCCGTGCACTTGAATGCCTGAAGATGCCGAATGGCGAAACCCAGGTCGTTAATGACAAAATTTGTTTGAATGTACACAATTTGAACGATTCAAATTTAATACATTATAGTTTGCTAACATCCACATTATAAATAAGCAGTGCTTTTTTCCCATGTGACGTAGTGGAACGGTGTTTCAGCACATTTTTGCTTGCCATTTTTAATGTTTCAAATCAATATTCTATTTTTTTAAAATTTTCTTTAACCGGTCGTAGCATCTTTGACACTTTTCAATCCTTTAAAAATAGGTTGATCGGTGGTCACTCAGACGAAGACGAGGCTTCTGTGACTGATCTCAAAGATTCGAGTCCCAGTACGAACAGCATTTTCTTTAATCGAATTCTGTTCGAAGGCATAGGTGTCTGTTATTTGAAAAAAAAATATCCTCCCAACCATCCAATTCTAAAATAAACAAGGAAAACCGAAAACGATTAATTTACCGCTAGTTCAGTCCTAGCCATTTCTTTTAATACGAGAAAAGTTGAGTAACTGTGTAACAAATAGTTTTCGTAAAAAAAACTGTTGAAATACCCACCCATTTAGAAGCTATATTTTCAACATTGGGAATGTACGTAGATTAGAAAAAAAGCTTGATAAGAATTGAGTTCCGTCACGTGAATGTAAAAACTATGTATGAAAGTGAATCACAAATAAAAAATATTTAAGACAATGGAATGATGTTTATTGCTAAAATTATATGAAAGCTAATTAACCGACATGAAAAGAAACGCAAAAGGTTTTTTTGCAATATTATCGAAAAACTAGAATATTTTTCCCATGATGGTTCTCGCTTAATTGAAATTAAAACCTTTATGAAAGTGGCTATGTTATGCGTATTTGTTTTTACATTTAACTGATTTCTTTCTACACGTTCTATTTGGTTCATGAAATTTAGTAAACAAACGTGTTATTTATCAACCTTTCTTCTGCAACACAACTCGTACAAATTATATTTCTTTAAGCCATCTGGTAAACTCATAATTTTATAATACCGATTTATTTTCGATTGATATTATCTAGAAGAAGATGAAGACAGATTGATTTAACTGCATTGCTTAGTGTTTCAATATACAAGTTTCTCCTTTTCAATTATTAAACGTGTCATTAGATTTTACCGCTTACTCAATATGTTTTTTTACTCTTCAAAAGTTGTGTTAAAGTCTAATAAAAGTTTGCAAATGCGTCAGTAATTATATTTAAGCTACCCATTTACTGAAAAATCAGTCGCAACAAACAAAGTTTCTAAAGATATTATTTAGAAAAGTCACTACCAAATAAGAAAAAAATAAAAAAAATATGGACCTCACTTGCGTGCAAATATGTTTTCAATACCGAACACTAAATGCTCTTTTGATAAGGAATATTAAAGAAAAAACATTTAATTTATTTTTCTAAGCGCTTACCAATTTTAGAACGTAAGCAGGTGCTTATAAATATTGCGTGTTGCAATAAAATTGATAATAATTGGATTCCTGTTTATATTATAATATCATCCTAAGTGTTGCCTAACCACACAATTATTTTGCGTTTGAAAGTCCTGGATGAAGAGGCATTTTAGGAAATGACTGTTGCAATTGCAATTTGATATTCTAATGTAAAATGGTGAGCCACTTCACCTGAGTATTATGGTGTTTACTATAATTAGGAGTGGGCTAGAAGAGGCTCGGAGGTGCTCGTGCGAGCCCCTTGTTAGATTTTACCACGGCTGGCGAGCCCCTTGTTAATTTAAGAGAAAAAATATTCTCAGATCAAATTAGTACGTAAGTGCAATTTCTGACTAATATATTTTATCTACGACAGATTCCAGTATACACACTAGTACACTTTTATTCATTTACATTGATAAGTTTGTGATAAACTGCATATTGTTACACTTTATCAGTGTATTAAGTAACAATCGTTTGCTTATTTAAGTATTGCATATAATTGCTTTGAAATTAAGCGGGCTCCTTATTAACGTATTGGCAGCCCACCGCTGACTAATTATGAATCACATAAACGTATATAAATCGTATTGAGATTGTGATCAAATAATGAATATATATTATATGTAGTTGGAATGATCTCCGAAAAAAACTGCAAGCAATTCATTGATTCATCAAAATTCTTTAAATACACTCACACTTCCAATATTTTTTAATCTCGATCTATTTCGATAGTTGTACAAAATAATAAATTGATAAAATATAAAAAAAATACTTAAAATAAACCATAATAGTCGATATATATTATTAGGCTGTTACTTTGTTATTTTTTAAATTTATTCATGAGTAATAAATAAAACAGTTAATAAATATCTGTAATTCTTTTATCTGTACTCAACTACCATATCTGTAAATATAAATGGGGCGTAAAAACGATTAGATTACAACTAGACCTTTCATTGTATCTTGTAAAAACGTTTTTAGTGAAATGCTCCGTAAGAAGCCAAAGACGTCACATTGACAGCTAAACTAGTTGATTAAAATCATAGGTTGTAAGTACTAAGAATTTTTATTTCAAACAATGGTGAAAATAATTGAATTTTGCAAATTTTATGTAAAGCACTTGTTAGAAAAATTAGAAACAGCAATGAAAAGTTGTGTATTAATCATTAAAGAAAAATAATTTAGTGATATAGTAAGTACACTAGCTTTTAAAACATTGATATTATAATATTAGAGATTTTTTTTTAAATTTTTTTAAAGAAAAACAAAAAATATTTGACATTACAGTTTACGCCAACGCGTCAAATATTTTTAAGTTGAAAGATCAAACGAGATATACTCGATGAGAATTTTTGAAAGTCACATGAGATTAACTCAAGGAGAATTAACTTCACAAACACCCATGTCTTAGATCTCAAATTAAAATTGAAAAAATCCAATTTGATACTGACCTTACCGGGAATCGAACCCAGACCCACCTGATCGGTAGAGCAAGCTCTAACCAACTAGACCACAGCGGGCGACAATCAGAGATCTAGAAGGTGTGTCAATTTTCACCTGGCGATGCTTAATTCCATTGAAATATAATTATCTTGTATTCAATAATGATGAAAATAAAAAGCATCAAAAATAGATTAAGCATTCCATCATTTGTAGTAATTGAATTACGGCATTGTCACGGAATAAAGAATACTTTGAATGTTGACAAAAAAAGAAAATGGGGTGCTGCGAGCGTTTAGGGGTTTGGATATAAAATTAGGCCCCTGGGCGTAACAGCCTCGGCTTCCGCCACAAAAGGTGTTAAAAGCGAAAACCAGTTAGATAACAAAACTCTCATAATGCCATTAAAGGCCGCCTCATTTCTAAATGATCGTTTCCTTAACGATATATCAAATTTGTAAAAAAAAATAACTGTTTAATGCGTTCAAGGTCTGGTCACTAATTTTTGAGGTAGGTGTATTGAAATTTTATTGAAAATACGTTTTATTACAGCCGTGAAAAATTATTTACTAATCATCAATATTAATTTAAAATTTAGACTGAATGTGTCAGGTAGAATTTCAATATCAAATTCGAATCGTTCAAATTTTGTACATTCTTTTGTGTTTTGTCACCCGGGTATCGCCTTTTGGCATCTTCAGGCGTTCAAGTGGGTGAACATAAATTGTTTACCAGGAAATATTATGAATTAATAGAGCACAGTAAAGTATTTATCATAAAGCAATGTGAATCTTCCAAATTCTCCATTTCTTTATCCTAGATGTAAGTAAATATCAGGGCTGTGGAGCAATGCTCCCGTTAAGTTGTGCGCGTGTGCGCGCGCACACCTCCCAAAATGTGCCCGTACACATTATTCCATCCCCACGCAGGCTGTACACAGAAATATTGTAAAAATAAGTTAGTTTCACCAAATTTTATTTTTGTTTCATTACTTTTACTAAACTCACAAAATCTTCCATATTATTCTACCACACATAGCATCAGTGAGTATATTCCTACATATTTTGTGCACATTTTTTATTTTGCCGAAAATTTACTGCTCACAGAAGTTGATGGTCCACACACGAAATACAAAAGTTAGAGGGGACGTTGCTGTGGAGTTGTCACGATATAAGACAACTCTGACTCCGACTCCGACCTTAGCTTAAAATACTTTTTTTAGACTAAGTAGCGTACAGTGGTGCCACTTTTGATCCTAACGATTTGAATACACGTTGTTTTAATGAATCAATGTTATTAGTTTTTTTCGAGTCCGGCTCCAGTTTAAGCAATCTGATTCCACGATTCTGACTACAACTCCACAGCCCTGGTATATATATAATTATATTTCGAAAAATAATCATAAAATTTTCAGCGATCAACAAAATAAATGTATAATTCTTGAAATTTAACACCATTTAAATCAGTATGTATTTCCATGCTATTGATTTTTTTTATTAATTTAACAAGAGGCTCGCCGGCGTTAAACAATTTTAATAAGGTGCTCTAATGATCCCCTCCGAGCCTCCTCCGACCCACTTCTGGTTACACCAACAGTAATTAAAATTAGAATGCCTGTATCACAAAACAAAACGATGTGAAGTTAGACGTAAGTAGCGCCTTTACATTATTGGTTTATAAATTTATTTTAATGCTGTTATTTCTGGATATTTTTTTTTGGAATAAATATTGACTGAACCTAAGAAAAGATCCCCGGGTGGGATTCGCACCTGCCACTTCGAAAATAATGCGGGCACTTCCCTAAACGACCACTTTGTACTGCTTCACTTTGCATGCTCCCTTCAATGGCCGGTGGCCGTTGCCAAACTATACCGTGCCCTACACCCTTAGTTCTTAGACATACGATTACTATTGTGAAGCCGTTGAAAACCGCAGGCGTTATTAAGCAATCGAATGGATGTATTTTTATTGACAACCTAGTTATTGTTATATTCATTTGCACTACTGACCAATTGGCAAGAGCGATGGTGCGTGAGTGGTAACAACACAAGACATATTGGTAATTAAATATTAGTATATTTATTGATTTGGCATTTACTTGGTAGAACTCCATTTTAATAGGGTAAAAATATCAAAGTATTCAATCATTAAAATTTTTCATAACTCATTTTTTAATCCATGTCCGCTCCCAATGTATACCATATTGCCTCTTAATGGAGGTGTCTCAACAGAAGTTTTTCTACGAAAACTGCTTGTTATTCAGTTGTCAACCTTTCTTTTTTCGAAGAGAGTATGGATATAAAGGGAAAGACTAGGACAGGACTAGTGGTAAGTTAATCTCTCCCGCTGCGCCTCGTTATTTTAGAGTTGGAGAAGATGAGGAGAGGGGGATTTTTAATCATCACAAACATCTACGCCTTCGAATAACAATCGATAAATCGATTTTTTTTTTTTTTTTTTTCAATATATGTAATTTCTTTTTCATGTCAATTGTTGTTTACACCTTTTCATTTCAATTCATTTTTGTAAAAATAGCACCTTTAAATGATATTTCTTATCAGTTGATAATGCTCACAATGAGCGAAACCGGTCCTGACCTTTTAAATAAAGTACAAAGAAATATGATGTTTTTATTATGTGCCTTTCCATCAAGTATTGACAGTGTTGTATATCAGTCGCCATGCACTTCAAGGTTGTGTATATTTCATAATTTGCCTTTGGCCCAAAATCATCAAAGAACGTTTTTTGTGTCTCCTGTAAAATTTGTTATGTGTGAGTTACGTCCTTTTTCATTTCCACATTCGAATTATAATTATAGCTTTTACTTAAAAGTTTAGTATCGGATGTCGCCAAGATATCGAACGTCCATCCTGACCATTTAGTTACGTTTCTGTATCCAAGAGCACGGAAACTATCTTTTAACATAATGCATGTCGAGTAGAGTAGAGTAAGCCAACCTGATTGACTATGATTTAATTAAGCTCGACATTGGTGCAATTTAAATGAACACACAACATTAAAAATTACATTTGTAGTAACATTAGCTATCCACAAAAAAACTTTTAAAAAATCCGTCGAAGCAAATTGTTGAGCCATAATGAGAAAAATAAATTAAATAATCGATTAAGACGCGAGACTTTTCGCCCGTGGCGCCATCTTGTCACCGGCGCGCGCAATAAAACAAGTGAATTTAATCAGAAACTCAATTACGTAATTAATTTACTATCCGAGATTCGAACCACACCGGCAACATGGCGGCTGTAATTCAAATCGAAACGTGATAATGAATGCATTTCGATTTTGTAAGTGAGTAGACGTTATTATGTACCTACTTTCAATGCGGTCGACCGCATTTCAAGAAAGGCGTGACGGAATTAATAATTCAGAATCAATTTTATTTGTAACTTGCAGTTTCATAAAACATACTTGTTTATAATCGTTAAAGGCAAATATTGAACTCCTCTTTGTACAAATTTGTAAAGGTGATTTAAAATGGTTGGTTCAGTATTCTATGATAAAGAAGTTAAAGCAATTTTATCTAAATTTAATAGTAATTTTAAAGCACTTGTACAAATATGTCAAATAGACAATTTCAAATTACAATTGCAGATAAACTAAATCCCAAGTGCCATGTTTTGGATCTGATACCATAACTTTGAACCAGTGGTGCACAGCTTATTAGACAAAACAGCCAACTAATCCATTTTCTCATTTTCACAAGCCACAGTGAGCAGAAGAGTTGAAAAAAATATTATACACTACTTTTATTTAAAAAATCAAATACTCCAATCACTTTCCCTCCGCACTCAATTCTTTTGTTATTCCATGATTTATTATGTAAATTTTCTGTCAAATATTAAATTAGTTAATATTCAACGAATTACTTATAATTTTGGACCGCACGAGGTAGATAGGACGCGGATTGTGCATCACTGCTTCAACCCATCCGAGGACTTGTAACAACATCTCAGTATTTGTAAACGGGGAGTTAAATTAACAATAGTACTTTCGAACAGCTAGTTCTATATGTCTCTTCAATATTAGTCAAAATGAATGTATGAAAAGCTGCTAGACGCACAACTAGTTTAACTAGTACATATTTCTGTAAAAACAGCTTTTTTGGCTTATTTTCAAGATAAGTGAGAATCTATAATGTGTCTAAATGCTTTCATTATATTTCAATTCATTTTTAATTTTGAACCAAAGTTTAATCGTAATATTGTAAAGTTTAATCGTTAAATAACTCAACTACACAATTAACTAAATGTTAATTGACTAATCAGTTTTACATTCAACTGGCGACTGATTGATCGTCCGTCCTTTAGTTGTATTATAATATATGTAAGTACTAATAAAAATAACCTTACTTGTTAATAAAAAGTCTGCTAACAAGGAAATTCTTTGAGAAGTTAAGTTTAAACTGTTCATTAACAATAAATACATCGTTTACTTAATACGGTATCTAGATTTTCGTAATTAAGAGGTATCGCAGTTTAAGTAAACTGTATTTTATTTTCAACAATCTTTGTCTACAATGATGTGTATTTCAGTAAAACATCGATATCTGATGACTCTAAAAAAATGATACTCCCTACGTTAATTATGCATTCGAAATTGTAATTAACGTGATGGAATTTTGTTACAATTGAGCAAAATATAATTATGTATTTAATGACTAAACGGGTGGGCAGCACATATATCTGACAATTGAATAATCAAGGTGCAAAAAGCACAATATGTCCCATGTATGTAAGTAAAAATGCTATGTAACTCCTTAATTTTTATGTAGATAACGTGTGTCAAAAGTTTGAAACTTTTTTGAAAATCAGTTCTCACAGTGTGGTTTTTCGCAAATTTTCAAAATAAATACTTCAACAGATAGGATGGAATTTGAAGTTCTCATCCGCCTTACTTGATATGGCTTGATGTCCTTAATGGTTTTCACAACTCAATGATTCGATTATTAGGTATTTAAAATAAATTGATTGTTTCGTATAACTATTTAAAATTTTGAATAGAAGTTGATACAAAACGTTGTTTTATGTTTGATTTGTCAAAAAATGACATATTTGTTCACAGTTGGGTTTTAGATTTATGTGGTAATTTAAAAAAAATATATATTACGATTTTTTGTCTAGCTTAAAATCGGCTAGGAACAAATTGTCTACAGGTGATAGAATTGTTACCGCAACAATACGGTTTTATGAGTCGATCATCGGCATAGCGGCATAGGTGAGATTTGAATCATAAAATATTTGTTAAAACCACCTTAATGACATCCCTTAAGCATTCCGCTCTGTTTTCCTTTAGCGGTCTTTAATTCTCACGCTTGAATCTTTGATTGCACACCGCCAGGTAGCTGCACACCAGTGGCGTGGACAGCTCTAGAAATTATTATTGAAAATTCATAAATAATAAAAAATATATGAGCATTGTTTAAATCAGACATTTAAATGTATGTGTTTCTCATAAACAATATATTTCAACATATCATGCGAAAAAAATTACCTAAAACATTATTTTTTTATAAAAGGATGGAAAAGATTTAACAGCTATGTGAAACAATTATTTGAACCTTACTTTTTTATTTAAATATAGTACTACTAAATACATACCATTCGATTAATATTTTATAAACAAACAATATGTTAATTAATATCAATAATATTCAAGAAAGTGAAAGTTTTACAAAGATATAACCAACTTTTTTTTTATCGTTTTGGTTTGCCTTCAAGAATTTTGATTGGGTTTGCTTTATTTGTATTGTCAACTGCATGTAAGTTGTTAAACATGTTATAAAGGCTGTTGAAAAATTTAATACTGTTTGCTACATTTAGCTTTTATAAACATAATATATTATATAATATGTATACAGTTAATTAAAAACAGCCTTGTACGATTAATAAGTTGCGAAAAATAAATAAACAATTATATTTTGACAGTCACAGCTACTAAGCAATCATATTTGTTGGCTGGAATTGTAAATCTATTGTTATTTATTTACAAAGTAAATGTATTATTAAATACAAGCAGGGCTGTAGAGACGTTAAAAAATAAGACGACTCTGATTCCGTCCTTTGCTTAAAACACGACTTTAATTATTTTTTTAGACTTAGTAACATGCAGTAGTGTCAATTTTGAACCTAGAAATTTGAATACACATTTTTTTAAGAACACAAAGTTATTAGTTTCAAGACTCTAGCTAAAACAATCCGACTCCACGATTCCAACTCAGACTCCACAGCCCTGAATACAAGTAGTACAATCGCAAATAAATAGTAAGGAGTGCATTTCAATAGCTCAGAAAATGTAAAACAATCAATATTTATTTGAAGGTTTTATATAGCTAGATCCTACAGTGCATGTACTTTGGTTTTGAAAATTATATACAACGTACTGTATTATATATATGATTTATGTTTTTTTAGATATGACACATTTTATGTTTCGATCACAATAAATTTGATTTCATCGTTTAATTGACGTTAATTGAATGTAATGATTGGAATATATTTTTTGATTTTAGAAAAAAAGCGATATTTTTTGATTTCGAATACTGCTTATAGTCGTCTTATGATAATGTTATAAAGTGTCAATGTGTCATGGGTTTTGTTGGGAAACACTGTATAATATGTTACAAGTTGTGTCACAGAATATTTGTGTTAATTACAATAGTAAAAATACAAAAAAAACTACATTTTGGGTTGTTGGAACACGTTGGAACCGAAGTATCGAATTGTTTTATAGATTTAAAATATTTTTTCTAAATATATGTTATTAGAAATATCTTCGCGGTAATAATCAGTTTTATGTAATTATCTTTTTAATATAATTACAATAATAAAACAAAAACCCTTCATTCCCCATCGGTCCCCATTTTTTTAATTATTTGCGTGATATTATTGAGACTAGACAATTCGCAACCCGAGAACTGCAAGGTTCAAAGTGTAATTTTGTATTTTTACTTATTTACAATAATGTGTTTAAATTGAATTAATACAAAAAAGTATACTAACAAGTACCTATGTTAGCGAAATGACACGTACTCGAGTAAGAAAAGTCAGTTATTGACATTAACCTTTTACGGTCGAGCTGCCGCTCACTGCGAGAACCAAAAAAAATAAAATCGGCGGTTTATCATAATATTTGATTATCGGAGTGATTTCGATCCTCCGACCACAGCTGAGTGTGGACACGAAAGCTAACCGCCGTGTCGCGTACATTCGGGATTCATTTTTGTGGGAAAATTATTAAATTTCCGAATCAGAATTACGGTGAAGTAATAAAACCGAAACGTATCGTAATTTCATCTTGTTCTGTTGTAAACGTTTGGTGTCAAAGGGACCGTGTAAATGTTAATAGAACTAATAGATCAGTGGTGTAGTTGAGAATTATAATAGAAATATTCCGGTAATATTTCAGGTATTGCAAACTCATAGATAAAGGCCATACAGAATTGAATTGTCTTAAAGGACATCGATAGAATAATTGAATAAATAATAACACATTATTTTTTCAATCATCACAGTTTTGGAAATTTTATACATTGAATTAATATTTACTTGGTAGAACTCCATTATAATGAAGTTGAAACATATAAAAGTATTGTAGTTCTACCAATATTATTTTGTATATATATTGTTGATAGCTATTTCGGCTTACGCCCTCATCAGAACTGACATAGTTTAGAATTATTTATTAGGATATTTCTGATGAAGATGTCAGCTTTTACGTTTTATTTCACAATATTGTGATTCAATCTAAATGGGATAATATAGTAGCTAGCACATCATTATATTATATTTTGTAAAAATTGAGCTAGCAGTTTTACGCTGTATGAAAACGATGTGTGTTTAACAATTAAACATGTTTGAAGATTTAAAAAAGAGTCGTAAATAGAATAACGTTTAATAAATATCTCTATTTAGAAATGTTGTTAGTTGGACCAAATACCCATAGAATGTTGGTAAAACATCATTCAGTAGTGAATAACGTATATAAATTAGTTTAATAATGATCTGAAGATAAGTAGCAAAGTAATTAACTTAATCTATCTTAAAAAAAACTGTATGGTTACATTTAAAAAATACCAAAACACAATTTAATTTTGAATGTTCTAAACGTTATTAACGATGATAATATGTATTGTAAAATTATTATTGGTATGTTAATTGGAAAGTCTTATGAATACATAATGTCCTGATTACAATATGTATTCAAATTCTTTATTAACAGTGTCATAATGTAGGCGGTTAAAAAAATATTGATCTTATACAAAACATTTCATTTTGAATGATATTTATTTTGATCACTCCGGGCTGATTTAGCGCTGGGCCTCTCATTAATTTTGATAATGTCAAAGGTGGTTTGGCACTAATAGCCGATACGATTTATGGTTTCTTTATACGTCTTGTATCTATGCCATTATTATATTAGCATTCATTTGAATGTTGTTAATTAAATAAGAAATGATTTGATACAAAATTATTCGATTATGATAATAGCACGATAAATTTAACACCTAGGTAAATTGGCCTTTTGTAAATCATCAAATATTTTTTTTTTATCTAAAACTAATAAAAAAAATTTAAGATTGATAATAATTTATAAATTTATAAAAAAAGCGGTACGATTAAGACTGTCTCAACATTTCATTTACTAGATTAAAGTCTTTCTTAGTAAACTTATTTCTTAAAATATTAAGGTGACCTAACTGATGAATATAAATAATCGTTTATCGATTTAAATTAAATTTGCATATTCCATTCAAAAATCATATTCTTAATAAACACTTGTTTATTTTGAATAATTACTTTCTTGGTTGTTTAATTTAATGCATGGTCAAAACCATAACCTAATTTTATAAAAAACAGGTCATAAGAATTTATATATATTAATTTATCTAAAAAAAACCGCATTTTATACTGTCCAAGATTATCTTATTCCGGGTATATAATGTGATCTTGAAACAATAGTTTTGTATTTGTTTCAGATTATGACCGACAAACTGTAAATGAATTATCGAGTCATGGTAAACAAAAGTATTTATGATAATAATACTATTTAAACGATTGAATACTAAAACAGTGAATATCTCGAAGGAGAGATCATATTGGATTGATAAGTTACGTTGTTAGACGCGAGAAATCTAATGTTCTTCGCAAGGAACTCAAATACACATTCAAGCTTTGTGAAACCCTCGAAGAAGATGGTCAAACAACATCAATGTTGAGAGAATGACTTTCGACGACAAGAGGAAAGAAAACTGGCGGACAGTTGTAAAATCAGCAATAGGACTGAATACAATGTAGTGTCAAAAAACAAAACCGTTGTTTGTATTTAAATACTGTTCCAATATAATTTATTGTTATGAAGCTGGATAAGCAATACAAAACCTATTTTCTTTCCAACATATTCAGTTTAATCTTTTTTACTGTTACTTACTTTCAAAGTATTCGTTTACGTTAATAATCCAGCTGACTACTAATCAAAATATTATCTATCGTAAAAATGTCGCGATATCTTTCGTGTTGTATTTTGCAAAATCGGTTATTAGTGTAATTGATAATATACAATTCTGTGGCGCTTCTATGCTTAAAATATACGTAATTTAAATGCTGCAAACTTCAAAATATAAATGATAATATATTACGTGCTCAACCATACGTCTTTCCTTGCATGAATTGTTTTTTTCAGAATAAGCTGGTAAAAGCCATCGACACAAATATTACAACCTGATTTTGTTTGTACTGTAATTTTATAAACGTCTTGAACGAGTGATATATATTTTCACGCATTAACGAACGCTTTCGTATGCATTAATTAATTCTTCCATCTCTTCCCATACCAAAAAAACGTCTTACCATTTTGGTGGTCGCAAATATCAAACCTAATGAATAGTTTAGCATTTAAATTATTGTATTGAGGGGTTGATATATATTAAATTGAATACATTTGTATATCAGACACACGGTGTTTGAATTCGATCCCATCCAAACTGCACAAAGCTAAGCAATTTACAAATGAATATTCAATTATTCCACGGGCCACTTTTAATATTTTCGTTGTGAGAAGGTTTTGTTTTTTTAATATTATTTATTTTTTGTTCCGTCTCATTCACGGGCAATGATTAAAAGTTATGAAGCGGGTAAGAGCTCGGGATACAAAATAACAATCTAATCATTCTCAAACATATTAAATTAGGCGGTGCATGTTTTCTTTTAAAAGTGTATGGAGCAAAAAAAAGCCCGACAGCGGGATGTAAAAAATGAAATATTGCGCCGTCAGCCGCTTGAGGTGAGAGAATGGGCTGGTCTTTCGGACAACTTAGTTGCTAGTAACCCCTACGAGAAGTATACAATCGCAAAAATGGCATTTTTAAACAATTTTTCTTTCATCTCTTAGCAGAAGTAACAATTATATGTTAGTAATACACTTGGGCCTCGTATAACACGGTTATATGGTTCCACAAAAATGTCGTGTAATACAAATCCGTGTTATACAAGGTTTGTTTTTTTTTTTGATTTTTTTAAAATTGAAGCCGTGTTTTATAAAGCGTGTTGTATGAAAATTTTTCCACAATTTATACAACCGTGTTATACGAAGCCAAAGTGTATATAAATGTGTGAATAAAATATATAGATAAATGAAAAAAAAAACATTAATGCAGCTGCTGGCTATTTCTATTTAAGCATTGGAGTGTGATTGCAACATTAATTGAAAAACGTAAATGAAAAATATTTGTCGAAAATTTATAATTTTTTAAAAAATTTTAAAACAGTGTTTTCCTATTTTAAATTATTTAATATTTACTTCTGGAAAAAACCTATAGGAGACCAGGCTAAGTAATAATAACATTGAGATATATATGCTGCATAACGGTATCGAGAGAAAATAATAAATACCGAGAGATTGCAATAAGTAACATAATTAGAATGAAATTGTTAAGTTATGTAAATTCTAGCATATTAGTAAGAAATAGAAAAAGAACATGTTGGATAGACGAAAGAAAGCTATTGAAATTTTTTGAATAGCGGCTCAATAAGAAAGTTTCTTCCTTTTAAGAAACAATTGTCGGGTCCACAGCGCAGTGGTCAACTTCGTTGGCTTCGAATCCAAGATTTTTTTCGCGGATGCTCCACCGTCCGTCCGAACTCAATATTTTATATTTCTGCTCTATTCGAAAAAAAGATAAGTTAAACAACTGAGTAATAAGCAGTTCTTGTAGAAAAACATTTATTAAGATTACTTCATAAGTAGGCTTTATGTATTTTCTACATTAGGAACGGAAATGGATTAAAAATAAATACATTTTGTAACTTCAAAGTATGTTGATGGATACAATTTTTTGTAAAGGTAAATTTTATAATAACTTTGTAAACCTTTGAGTTATTAGCTGAAATCTTCTTATTTTTAAAAAAAATCTTCTTATTTTAATCATTCATTGAATACCAATAAAATATAGCTGATATGTATTGTAATTTACAATAATAAATGCAATGCAAATATTACGTGTCTGGGATAACGTTGTACCCCGTCCCACATCGATTCTATTTTACGCGTTTCGGTATTCAAGAACAACACAAATATAATTCTATAATATCAGGAAGACGAACATTAAACACATGACTCGGATCAGTAGGTAACCACAGCTCGCCTAATCTATTATAAAAGTGTAATAATAACCATTTACGAAAACAAGAAAGGTGCGAAGCGGCATCGCTTTGCATCAGAACATTAACGAAACAAAAAAAAACAGACAAGACAAAAAACTTCGAGGTAAAAAACTCGACAGAGCCGGTCTAGGCACACCTGGGACCGCCCGCGCCCGTCCGACAAAACACTACTAGAGGATTTTTACTGCTATCATTGTCTTACACCCTGCATCTGAGAATCGCCTCTTGCATAGGCGGCCCTGATAAAAGACCGCTAGCAATATAACTAGATGTATAATGTAATTTCAATATTCATCATCATTATTAGATTTTAGTACGTACTACGTACCTACTTAAGTGAGAATTTCATTTTTATTTCAGATGAACAAAATTCAATATTTTGTTTTCAAATTCAAAACGATTTTGAATCACGACATAATCAATTTGCTGTTTTAAATAGCAGATGTTTTTTTTCTCATGTATTTAATTAAAATGTGTTGTAATATCTAGATATCTTGCATCACAAAGTAAATTTAATTTAATTGCTTATATTTTAACAATTAAGTAGTACTGTCCACCTTGACGTATCCTTGCCGGAAGGAAAATTCAATATGTGACAAGGAAAATCTTCATGAAAAAGTCATATTTGTTTAATGCGGATTAAAAATTAGAGAATTTTTCGGTATGCGTTGTGAAACAAATACATTCATAATTTTAATCTTTCTAATTCAGGCATTAATACTAAATTCCGGTCGGAAGAAGAGGCATTCAGGACTTAGGCTTTCCGGAGGCATCCGTAGCACGTGACCCAGCCAGTTCCAACTTATCTCCGTAACCATTGACGTCAAGAGGCTTGTATGTTCCTTAACCTTCTAGTTTCTCACGAAATCAAACCACCTCACCCCTATTATCTCAGTATACGGGGTTTTTTTTAGCCTTCGTCAAGTGTCATAATTCGCTACCGTAAAGCAACACTGTTAAAACGTAAGCGTTGAACAAAAAAATATAAGAACTACACAAACTTTACTGTGAACATTAATCGATTGACATAACGTTATTTTATTTTACTATCATCGAAAAATTTGACAAAACATCGAAATCAGCATGATATATTCTTTAAAATTATGATTACGAAGATAATATTAAATTACTAATATTTTTACACCAATTCCATGTTTCAAACATTAAACTTAAGACGTATTAGATGGTATATATTATAAACTGAAGTTATTTCAACAAGAATCTCGAAGGGCCTTAGTAAATTTTAACAAGGGGCTCGCTTAAGCTCCTCCTAACACCTTCAGCCCACCGCTGTTAACATCACCCTTTCTGGTTTATTAAAAGTGAAAAAATATGCGAAGTGGTTTCTTCACTAGTTGTTTATTGTCTTGTCTCACTCATTTATCAAGAGTCAACTAACGCTAAAGCTAGAATACAACATGAGACACACATAAACGTACGCAGGTTTCTAATTTTTACCATTCCACTCACACGTTCATCTCGGTCATACACACATCTGCTGTTATCTAATATTTTGTATCTACTTATCTCATTTAGACGTGAGTAATCGATAGCTTTGCTTTCATTATCTGATTACCATTAGACGTTTATGATAATAGATCGGAATAATGGGCTAAGATTTTTTGCATTTCAAAAAGTCGATCATTTTTATGCATTGTTTGAACTGTAGAGGATTTCATTCATTTTCCTGATCGAAGAATCAGATAGCTTTGATGTCAGATGCCGAATTTTTTAAATAAATTATTGTAGATATATCTCTGTTTTCAGAGAAGCAATAACTTTTAAATACAAGAATAAGGTTGGCATATACGTATAATATTCGGTAAATTTTTAGCTACATTTTTACAATATCTTAAAATAAAAGCACACATTTTACCAATATCCGATACCCTCCATTCAAAGGTGGGATGGAGGGGTCTAGGAGGAGCTCGTGCGAGCCCCTTGTTACATTTTACTGAGACCGGCGATCCCCTTGTTAGTTTAAGTGAAAGCAATATTCTCAAATAAAATTAATACATAACTGCAATTTCTGACATATTATATATTATTTACGAAAGTTTCAGTAAGCACAGTAGTATATTTTTAACCATTTACATTGATTAGTTTACGGTAAATTGCATATTTTTACATATTATAAGTGTATTAAATAACAATCGATTGCTTATTCAAATATTGTATATAATTGCATATGAGTGCTTGGAGATTAAGCGAGCCCCTTGTTAACGTATCGGCAGACCACCGCTGCCCCCATTTTAGAATTTACTCATACGGTATTGAGATTTTAACTGGCCATATTTTTTACTTTATATATTTTTTTAAAATACCGGTATTTAATTAAAAAAAACGGTATTGATACATACATTCGGTGGTGCAATCCCTATTCACGACTAAATAATATATATCTGGGAAATAATGAGCAAAACAAATACATTCGGCCTGATATAATCAATAGTTTTTGGGTTTGATAATATATATTAAAAAGTATATTGAAAATACGTCTGGTCTATGGCGCAGCGATTAGCGTCGTTGGCTTCCGCGCCGGATCTCACGGGTTCGAGTAACAATATGAAGAGCATTTCTTCGATCGATTTATTGATTTCGATTTGAAATCACGGGTGTTTGTGACGTCTAAAAATTCTATCCCACCCTTCCAATTCTTTAATAACTGCGCGTAGCGAAGGCGAATAGTTTATCACTAGTCCTGTTATAACCTTATTCCTCAATCCCTACCTACTCTCTTTAAAAAAGAGAGGTTAAGAGACTGAGTAACGAACAGTCTTGGTAAGAAACTCTTCTGTTGAGATACCTCCAATAGGAGGCCATATTCTCCAAATTGGCAGCGGACATGGATTTAAAAAATATGTTGGAAGTATGTATATTTTTAAATGCAATCAGTGGTGGATTAAGCACATGGGAGGCCTCAGGCTCAATAAAATTTGGAGGCCCTGTTTATCGAATACAAAAAAAAACGTCAGAAAATTCCAAATAAAATGGTACAAATATATAAAAATGTGAACAAAACTAAATGGGCTATATTATATTATATGGACCTATTAGAAGTGAAGTGAGCCAAGTGGTATTTTATAAATAAATAAGTTACATGCGTTGAAATATTCTACACGTCTTAAAGTATCGTAAAAGTGAAGTAACCTCAGTTAATACACATTGCAATAGTGTTGTCTCCGTAAAATAAAAATATGTAATCCACCAAATACAGACGTGATTGTACTTAGAAGTCCAAGAATATTTCTTTACCGTTTCACTAGTTGGCTCACTTCACCTCTAGAGGGCTCATATGTTACAAGCTATTTTTGAGGCCTTCAAAGATTTGGTGGCCCCAAGCGCGCGCCTCATATGCTTATAGGGTAATCCGTCAATGAATGCAATTAGTAGATCAATATTATTTAGGGTAATTATTTTTTTTCTGTTAAATATCGACAGATATCTAGATACGCTGATGATTTAGCGAACCAAAATACTCTACTTGGGGAGTAAATACAACAAAAAACATACAATGCTAATTGACTTGCGAACCGTTACACTGTCACATATAGAAATATGTGGTCTATGATTACTTGTATTATGGCCCAGATGATCTTTTGAGATGTAAATCCGGGTTCCTATTGTTACAATAAGGACGATACAATTATTGCTGAAGCGTGAAGTGGTTTTAAATGCTCAGTAAAAAACTGCTCCGGGTAAATCCAGCCACAAATATTTTGACAGTGATCATTGCAATTATTGTTTTGCCGACCGAAAAGGTGTAGCTACTCTTAGGCTGGAAATTATCATAATTATAATATATTTTTTCTACAGATTTAATATCTTTCAATGAAGCTGTAGATTATACAGTAATTTATTTGATCGACAGTCAAAATATTTGACACCTTAGCCGGGGGTGGACTGCCAATATGTTAACAAGGAGCTCAAAGAAATTCTTGATATTCTGGGGATTTTTATTAATTAAATGTAACAATATGTAGTATATCGTAAAATAATCAATGACAATGGCTAACAATGTATTACCGTATATAAAAGGCTGTCGTTGATAATATATAAGACAGAAATTGTAGTTACGTGCTAATTTGATCTGAGAATATTGTAATATTATCGAGGGGCTCGCCGGCCTTAGTAAAACTTAGCAAGCGGCTCGCGCAAGCCCCTCCATGCCCCCTCCAACCCACCCCTGACCATAGCTCTTATTAGCTATATTTAAAAAAAAAATTAAAAAAACCTTTTTTGTGATTTTTCATTGCTTCTTAGATATATAGTTTCACCAGATGAGTGGAAAATTCCTCGCGGTTTCAGTCTAGGCCATTGATTGGTTCACACTTGAGTTTTTGAGTCGATGTATGAATTTGTCCCCAAAAGCATTGATGCCTGTTATTTAAAAAAGTATATGAAATAAAAATATATCAAAAAATACAAAAAATAATAAAAAATAATAATTTGGCGTTAAAGCTAGCGCCAAATATTTTAAAGTTGAAAAATCATACGAGAAAAACTCGATTAGAATTTTTTGCATGTCACTCGAGATCAACATAATTTTACACCACAATCAACCACGTCTCAAATTTAAATTGAATAATCTAAATTTGACATTGACCTTTCCGGGAATCGATCCCAGACTCGCCTGTTACCCGATAGCTATACCGCAGCGGGAGACATGTTTCCATACTTTGCGCTAGACGTATAGTAAGGACCTAACTAATTGCTAATCATATTTAATCTAAAATCACTTCTAGTCTTACCATTCTTTCCTTACAATTCCCGAATAGATGTGAGTAGCTGACTAATCACCAAATCTCATAAAAACGATTTATGTTTCCATAGGGAGCGGATAAAGTTTTAAAACAAATGTATCTTATACATAGTATTACTACTAACATTTTTAAGAATTGTAGGAACACATATTTATTATGCATTAATATAGTAATTAAATGATGTTCATCTTAAACGAAGAAAATAACAAGACTTCAAATAAGTTCTCTATGCCTGGATTTGATGGCGATTTATGAATTATAAAATCAATTGTAATGATACTCCAGATCTGAAGATAGTATACTTAAAATTTTGATGTTTTTGTAACATATATTATGTTGTTTGATATTAAATTTATTTTCACACATCTGCACAATACAATGGGATTAGATATATTTGAAATACTAACCCATAATTTTAGTTTTTTTCTTGTATAAAATATAGCAGCGAGTAATAATTACCGGCGTATTCTTCCACCTTAAGTGGAATCTAACACCTTGAAATCTTAACTTAATAACACTTTCATCTGTTATATGCCATATGGTTTTAATAAAAAGCCTATCCCATCAAAATTGTTGACAGACGTAAGTAACGGTTTGTATTTTTTTTTTGTAGAAAAGGTTACAAAGAGATAGATAAATAAATTAGATCCTTTCCAGTGGCGTGGGTTGGATTTTACTGTGCTATCAATTTAAATGAATTCATATATTATTATTATGTCAGTAGAGATTTATGAAGAAAAAATATCTTGGTTAAAAAACGAAGCCATATTTCTTATAAATATATCTCATATTTTTTATAACTGCCTTTTTTACTTACGGAATTTCGCTAAGATGAAAGAAAGTAAAAAATACACAGAGCTTAAAATTTAATCATAAGTATGGCGCAACTGTTGGCTTGTTGGCTTCCGTGTCAGATCAGACGAGTTCGAGTCCCAGTACAAACAGGGTTTTTTCGATCGTTTTTTCTGTTTGAAGGCATGGGTTCTTATGATGTCTAACAAGTCCCTCCCCCTTCCGATCCTTCAATAACTGAGCATAGCGAGAGTGATTAGTTAACCACTAGTCCTGTCCTCGCCTTATCTTTCTATCCCTTCCACTCTCTTTGGGAAAAGAAAGGTTGTGTGAATAACAAAAAGCTCTAGTAGAAAAAGTTCTGTTAAGATACCTTCATTAGGAGGCCATATGCTCCACATTGGGAGCGAACATGGATAAAAAAAAAGATATTTCGAAATGTTAATAAAATGTGATAAACTCAACGGAATAAACTCGATAAGGAAAGACAACACAGACAACCATTCCCAAAATCTCAAATGTGATATTGAAAATTTCATTTGATATTAAGACGCCGGGACATGATCCCAGAATCTGATCGCTTAGGTGAGCCCTTTACCACTGTAATAGAGATGCCAATTTTTAATTAAAACTCTATCCACTATTTCCGCAGATAGGCTGATTTATTTTGCAGTGTATGATTTGCGTCTGTATTCAAGTATTTAAAATATGAGTATTCAAAAGAATGATTATTTATTGGTATTACTTCACACGATACCTACGTCACTGCCACAAACATAATTAGTTCACCTGTGAATAGCATCCTTCCAAGGAACAAATAATATCTGTTCTTTTGACAACGCGGTACCAGGGACTGGGACCAAAAAATAAATAAACATAATTCTGAATGGATTCTTTTATTTACGACTGACTGCTGTTAAGCACCAAAATCAGGTATATTAAATATTCACATTATTTATTTTGTTATCATATTAAGTTAGTGTATTTACAAATTTTCATATTGGTTTTTTTGGATGTGCCAATTCGAAGAAATTTTTATAAATATAAATCAATATTTAAATTTATTTGAACCTAATAGTGCCAAGTCCTAGCTTTCTTTTTTAGTAATGTCTACTCTGATGCGAGGGGATCTTGGAATGAAAGCTTTGTTACAATTGTGCGTGTGTCAAAAAACATGGATGTTTGTGATGGTTCATAATTCCCCACTTATTCCTACCCAATCCCGAAAGCGAATAGTTCACAACAACAAGAGCATAGGCTTTTGGCGTGAAACCAGTTATTCTTTTTTAAAAAATGCTCTGTTGAGATGCTTCATTACTAATCCATGTCACTTTTAGGATGTTCACTGTCAATACTTGGTGGTACTTCAAGCAGAAGTGGGCTGGAGGGGTCTCGAAGGGGCTCGCACGAGCCCCTTGTTAAATTGTACTAAGGCCGGCGAGCCCCTTGTTAATTTAAGAGAAAACATATTCTCAGATCAAATTACTACTTAACTGAAATTTCTGACATAAATATTATCTACGACAGCTTCAGTACACACAATAGTATATTTTGAGACGTTGACATTGATAAGTTTACGGTAAATTCCATATTGTAACATAGTGTATTGTAGTGTATTAATTAGCAATTGATTGCTTATTTGAGCATTGCATATAATTGCATAGAAGTGAAAAATCAAATGAACTCCTTAACGAAAGCACCGAGAATTGCTTTAAGACTAAGCGAGCCCCTTGTTATCGAATTGGCAACCCACCGCTGACTTCAAGGCATTATTTAAAAAAAACAAAATATTCCTTTATTTATTTAATTACATTGCACAAGGTTGAAAAATTATAAATTTAAAACTTTTACAATGAAGAAAAAAAAAAGTACAATTTAATATTAAAATCAGTAGAAAAAAATGGCAAGGAAGTCAACTGAGTAAGCTCCGACGAATTCTACTTTAATACATAAAAAAATAGTATTCGTCGGAACTCACCCACGTCTACGTGGAATATGTCGACATCCGAAGCAATATTGTTGAACACCGTTAAAACTCTCCCCAGTGGCATCCCCATTGGCAGGCTGATTCTACATCTTGTACTACTTCCACTTTTATTTAGCAAGATGACCGGTTCCGCTCTTGACGAGCACTATCAACTGATAAGAAATAAAATTGAACAGTGTTATAAATACAAAACAAAATGAAATAAAAAGGTTTGATAAGCAATTAATATCGAAAAGAATTTATATTTTGTAATTATTCAATCTATCTAATTTTGTCTCTCTTTTGGAGGATACAATTTTTAATTCCATAACAAGTGACTGGCTAGCGACCCGTTGCATAGTAAGCACTGCTCTCGAAGGGCGATCGCTAATATCAAAGAGTATTCAGAGACTTTAACTAAGGTTTTATAATCTCCATTGACTGCCAAAGTCATTCAAATGTTTTAGTTGAAGTCGTTTAATATTGACTTGGAACCAGTAAGGTGTTTCGTTTTGGTTTCTCATATAAATGAGGATAAGATAAATCAATATAACAGAATCAACACAAGGTGAGTTACATCCGTCAACTTTAAATGTATTTAACAAATCAATTATCAGTGTCAAAAAAAACTTAACACAGCACTTATCATTGAAGGCAATATATTAATTGATAACTAACACCCGCTATTTCCTCATAATATAAAAAAATAATTTGCAGTTTTTATAAAAAAATATTTGATATCCTGCTGTTGGTATTTTGTCAAGTCTTGGTGATATGATTCACAATTCATTTATATACACATATGTATATAATTAAATAAAAAAATATCTATATAACAAATATAAGCATATTTTTTTCAAGTTTAATTTAGTAAGCTACCAATACGCTAACAAATGGTTCGCTATAATAACTCTGATATTAAATTCACAATATTCTAGATAAATGGCAAATTTACATCTTACGCTTTTTTATACTTAACATTTATTAAAGCGATCGAATATTACTAAATATACTGAAATTATGCAACAATACGAAATTTAAAAAGAAAAAAATATATCAATAGTTGAAAAATGTACTATTTTTACTTACCTACCATATACATATTGCAAGGGCAAAGAATCTCCTCCATGCATCTTCCACCCCATTAGATTTTTCAGTGGTATATGTGTTATATGACAAGATGGCATTTAAATCAATTAAATAAAATTACAAAATAACAACAATACGTGACACATTTTATGAGAAGTAATTTTTTGAAAGTTTTATTGATAAGAATAGTAAATATTAAAATTATTGTAAGAATGAAGAATTTAAATTATCAATAAATGTGGAAAGTATAAACTTTTGTTAATGTATGCCAGATTGATTTTGTTTGTTTTTATATCAATAACGATTATTACAAAAAAAATGTGCGACGTGGCATTGTTCGCGTAACACCTTTAATTTTAGATTTTAAGTAAGCTGTAAATATTTATCTATGAATAATTCTAACAAAATGTTTTTATCAATCAACGTTCGTGATGGCTCCTATACTATTTACCGACAGTACGTTTAAAAACTATCAAAAAGAAACAATGTCGCTTAAATGGGTTATTATTTTTACTGAATTACTTCTGTTTGGGTGGGCAAGGAAGTCGAGATAATAAAAAAACAACTAAGCTTTATTAAACTGTCATTAAAACTTCTGAATCGTTGGTTATGATAATTAAGCCGCTGACACACTTAAAATTTTCATCATCGTATTGAGAAGGGTCACAAGACTAGAGAATATAAAACAACAATATATAATATTGAATCTACATTAATCGATAGACTAGGTTAGGTTTGATTTAATAAAAGAAAAAAGATATATTGTTAAAAATTTGTTCTCTAAAAATACGAAATTACAGTTCAACATAAAGCATTAAACGATAATTCGTTGAAAGTCTAAGTGTCGGTAAATCTTTTTTTTTCTTTCTTAGCCTTCCCTCATAAACAGAATCGGATATTGTTAAAGGTGGGCTGCCAAGACGTTAACAAAAGACTATATGGGATTATCCGGGATTTTTTTATCACTTTCTATCATAACTTTATCCCTCAATGCCTACTACTCAAGGCCGGCGCCACCATACAGGCAAAATAGGCAACCGCCTAGGGCGCCAACCATTAGGGGGTGCATAAATGAAGTATGAAAACTATTTTTATATACTCTAAAAATAAAAATATAATTAATATAATTAATTTTATTTTATTTTGATGTTTGTATTTTTCTACTAAATAAACTTTTTTTTAACTAACAGTTCACGTATAAAAACTTCTGTTTAGATAACGCTATTAGGAGGCCATATGCTCCACATTGGGAGCGGATATGGATATATTAAAAAAATCTAAGATCTTGAATTGTTTGTTTTTTAGTATATCGAAAAAAAATGGGATGATTTTTTAAAAAGGGGCGCGCCAATAACTGTTGCCTAGGGCGCCAAATAGCCTCGCGCCGGCACTTCTACTACTCTCTTTAAAAATGAGAGGTTGAGCGATTGGGTAACAAACGGTTCTTGTAGAAAAACCTATATTGAGACACCTCCATAAGGATGCCATATACTTACTCCACATTGGGAGCGGACATGTATACGAGTGCTAATAGTTTTTAAATTAAGTGAGGCCCGTTAATTATATATTATTGGCATCCCACTAATGTACAGATACGATGTGTATGCCGTACAGATAATACGTATACGCACTTTTACGAGATATTATCTACAATTATTTAGTTTTATATGAATTACAAGATTTTTTTTGGTTTGTACAGCAGGTCAACGATATGCGCATTAATATTATATGCCAGAGACAATTCGAGGTGTTTCAATTGAAAGAGATGTAAATGTGTGGCCGAGTAATAATTTAATTAAGTATTCATACTGGGCCATTAGGCGACACGACACGACAAAGGACAATATAATGCCGCTAGGGTGGTTTTTATGAGGCCACGCCCTCTTGTCACGTGATGCGACAAATAGGGGTTAAATAAATGGGGGACGGTAAACAGGCAGCCAAGAAGCCAGCGGGGCATTTTTACAAAGTAATAACGTCTGAAAATCATAAAGATAACTTACTACTAACACTGTTATAAATATACAACGTACTGTTCAATGAAGTAGTGCGGAATCATTGGCACGTAATACGAAAATATGTTTGGTGTTAAAAAATCTCCATAAATCACCACACAAATTTTCATAATACGATGTAAGAAGCGGAGTAACACAATATTGGGTAAACAATAAAATTTCAAAAATTCCCTCCCACCCTTTCCGATTCTTTAATAACTGGGCGAAGTGAGATCGATAAGTTAAGCACTAGTCCTGTCCTAACTTTATCCTTCTATGCCAACTACTCTCTTTGGTAAAGAGATTTTGAGTGACTGAGTAACACATAGTTCTCGTAGAAATACTCTGTTGAGATACCTCCAGTAAGAGGCCATATGCTGCACATTGGGAACAGACATGGATTAAAATAAATTAATTAATTCACATCCCATACATCCCACAAGATATACGCATAAGCTTTTTCCGTATTGTAAATGGTCAACTTCGCTGATTTAGAATAATGTGCTCCCGGGCTCGAATCCCAGTACGGACAGTTGCATAAATTGATTACTTAATCGATTTATTGATTTACGTTTGAAGACATGGATGTCTGTTGTTTGTAATATTTCTGTCTACATATCTGATCCTGAAAACAGAACGTGGCAGGAGCAATTAACCAACAATTAACTGTAGCCTTGCTCTCCTAGGTTGAGTATTTCAATTGCAATCAGTTTTAAAAAAATAAAATATATATTTGTACTAATTCCCACATTTATTTATTAATATCGAGCATTATCAACTCTCTCAGTTGTTAATGCTCGTTATGAGCGAAACTGGTTCTGATGTTAATAAATAAAAATAGGAATTAGTACAAATGCATTTTTAATTTATTAATTATAATGCCTTTCCACCATATTGACAGAGAAACCCTAAAAGTGAACAATCTGTTTGTTATATATAATATAAAGTATCTATTGAGATAAAATTCACCAGAAGCGGACATGGCTAAAAACTATACAATAAGTTAAATGAAAAATCTGATGGTTATCTACTAGTATCGAAATGGATTTGCAAATCTGATTAAGCACGAATTTGACTGATGATCAATTCTACCATCTATCTTACTCAATCTTGCATGGGAAATACGATTTTTTTTCTATTAATTCTACATTTAAAGCCGCAGTGCCAAAACATACCTAATTATTTAAAAATATTTTGTGAGATATTTAAGTATGATTATGATTATTAAAGGTATGAATTATGGAAAAAATACACCAATTAATAACACAATTAAATAAGTCACATTCTCTAAAAAGAAGAAAGTCTTTCTTTTCACAAAACACATAGTGGGATTTTTCAATCGTATCAATATGTATATCCAGAGGTGGGCTGCCAATACGGTAACAAGGGGCTCGCTAAATATTATAGCTATTAGTGATATTCTGGGGAAGGTGTGAATTTATTTATCACTCATATGCAATTAATTATACACAATAATTATTAAAGCTATCGAATGTTACTTTGTGCACTTATATTTTGTAACAGTGCGCGGTATGTCGTAATTTAATCAATATCAATAGCTGAAAAATGTACGTCTGAAATCCCAAATGTACATCACAACTGTTTTAATATTGCATATCTATAGATTATGTAACGCAAAGATCTGAGAATAATGTTTTTCTAAATTTAACAAAGGACTCGCCGGCCTGAGTAATATTTAACAAGGGGCTCGCGTAAGCTCCCGCGAGCCCCTTCCAGTCCACCCCTGTGTATATCTAGTTAAGCCTACGTAGATTTGTAAAATAAAATATTACTTCAGATAAAAAATAGCGTATTTCACATTAGAATTTATTATCCAGTAAACTAATGTTATAATATGAATAATTCAAAAGCATCGAAAAATATAATTTATTATCTATATGTTATTTGACCAGGCGCCAAATATAAAAGAAAAAAAAAACAACATTTTTTATGTGAAATTCACGTTTCGGTAATGTTCAAACGATTGTAATTTGTTTAAATATATTTTTTTGATCATTTTCGATTACAATTCATGGTTATTTATGATCAGAAAAAAGCATAATCGTCCGTGAAAATGTTAATAACAATATGTACAGCAATATTTCAAACAGATGATTCAAACATTCTTTGTATGGAATCAACGTTATTATTTTTATGTGACACTTGGGCAATAAATAGCGTATTCTTACGTTTAGTTTTGAAATATCACACTATTTTTAATGTCTTTATGAACTGATTTATTATTTTTTATTCTGACACAAATTTTAAAACAAAAAAAAGTAAAACCTCAATATAATGATCACAATATTTGGTTTATTGTGAAAAATTATTAAAACAACATGTAAAAGCTAGAGATACATTTAGGAACAAAAAAAATCCCGGGGCATGACGCTCATGTCCCGGGAACAATATCCCGACACATTTTGGAAATGTTACCCGTTGAGGATCGGTCAGTGCTGCGTTCAAACTAATTTATTAAGTTTATTGGATGTAAGCAGACAATGTCAGTAAAGTAAAATTATAGTATTTATAAACTAAGGGTGGGCTGGAGGAGGCTCAGGGGGCTTACGCAAACCCTTTGATAATTTTGATGTAGGTCGGCGAGCCCCTTGTTAAATTAAGAAAAAACTATGTTCTCAGATTATACCATTTATATATATATATATATGATATAAGACGGCGTAAGTATACGTTTGAAAGTAGTAACAATTTCTAGAGTAGTATCTAAGATATGTAAGTACATTTTCAGCAATTAATATTATTTTTTACGGCATATTGCGTGTTATTCTATAATATAGTAAAGTCCGATTACTTTAATAAACGTTGCAAAACATTGTGTAAGAGTATTTAAAAAGTACGCCCCTTCCCAGAACATCACGAACGGCTCTGAGATTAAGCGGGCCTCTTGTTAACGTGTTGGCGGCCCACCACTGTATAAGCTCCCTAAATAATAATAATGAGTGCTTTGTTTCATACAATAGTTGATTTATTTAACTTTCATAGTGAATAAAAACAAGTTTTTTTAACACTAAAATAAATGAACTAGTATGACAATTTTCATTTAGTATAAAAGACGTTAAGGATATAAAAACATCTGTGCTCATAAAAACATTGCCTCAAGAATTTACGATTCTAGGTATATTTTAAAATGTATTTAATCGTTGGAACATTAAGTTTAGAGGTACAATATTAAAGACTTAAAAAATAGGTTATTTTTAATACATTTCAGTACTTAGCACATTTCCCACTAAACTCGGAGATACAGTATTTTAACTCTAAGATATTGAGGTTTTAATGTAATGTTTTATCAGCCTGATACGATTGCTGATTTGTTTCACCAAATCTTGAGTATGGCAAGCTGTTCATTCTGATCCTGATGACAATGTTCAGAACAAAAAGAAAACGTCAGATGTTTGGTGAATCTACCCATTTGTGTCTGTTAAAATTCAAACAAGTTACACAATGTGGACGTTTTGGTTGAACATGATTAGTCACAGCTTGGGGACAGCGGGCAGTCACCACAAGTCACAATGAGAGCAGCGTCTCTCGCAACGGAAGTTCAAGATAAAAACCTTTTAGGTAGAGGAAACTCTTCGGCTATGCATTTTCAATGCTTTTTGAATTAGACGCCAAAGCCGCCGGGATATGTTAAACAAAACAGTTTGTCTCCGCCAAAGTTTAATATATATTAATATAATTTTAAATAAAACTTGTCTGCTTTCAACATGGAACACATTGCCTTCTTAGAAAGGTCACTCCACAGAAAAAAATCAACAAGCACTGATTGTTACTCAGTTGCTCAACCTTTCTTTTTTTCGGAAAGAGTATAGATAAAAATTACAGAGATAGTGGCTGGTTAAACACTCTTTTTAAGTTCCGTTATCTTAGAAATGGAATGATGGAAGGGAAGGGGTACTGGGATTCGAACAAACGTTCCCTCTAAGCCGAAGGGTTAGCTGCGCGGAAATTTCAAAGGCTGCGCGAAAGCTGCGCGGACCGATCAAATATTGATTGAACAACTGTCTTACAGTGCGCACCAACCCAGAATGAGTGCGCGGGGGCTTCCCAACTGCTGCGCGGCCGCGCACGCAGCTTAGAGGGAACGTTGATTCAAACCCGTGAGAACTGGCATGGAAAGCAACGACGTTGACCTCCGCATCACGTATCCGATTAAATAACAATAAAAAATATCTGTAAATGAAATATTTTAATAATAATATTATATTGACAGAATAATTCAACGGAATTTTATTGGTTTTGATATATATAAATATTTTAAACATCTAATGATGTATAGACAAACTTTTTTTTAAAGATTACCAAGTAGTTATTTATAGGCAGGGTTGTGAAGCCTGAATCAGAGTCGGGGTCATTTTGATTTAAGCGACACCACAGCCCTGGTTGCAAGTCAGTTGCAGTTGCGGGGATACAAAAAAGGTAACATTTCTCCTTATAAACGTCCAGTTTTTAGGGTTCCTATTATTTAGAGCAGGGTTTCCCGAACTTATTGTGCAGTGGAACACTTCGTAAAACTGGAAATGTTACCGGAACACAGCTTATTTTATAGGTCGGAAATTCATAAAAGTAAAAATATTAAAAAAATAAATCACATATTATTTATTAATTGATAATTTTTAAAACATGTTACATAAAAATATGAGTAAATAAAGCTATAAGTGATTCAAAATCTCTGTCTGTACCTAGATATTTGAGGTTTCAAACATCAATGGAGATTCATCATCACTCGATTTTGACCACGAAGTAGAAGATGTTTAAATGTGCTGCAGCGTAGATTTCCATTTCAAATTTTCGCGGAACACCTATTTAGGTTCCACGGAACATAATTTGGGAAACCCTGATCTAGAGAGTGACTGAGAAGGAATGAAAATGTAATAAACACCATGCTTTTAGACACGCATTCATAAATCGATTGGAAAGGAATTGTAAGAAAATTTTTATTCAAGTTTCGAGCTTTTGATTGTGTATCCAGTCGATATGTTAGTCTTATAGAAATTGCTACTAAACTTCAAGACTTGAAGGTTATCATAAAAATCTATTTTTGTACATTTTAATATCGCTGACGAGTTGTCTGTAAGAAATTGTTGAGTAAAGTATTTACTATTGGACAATCTCTATCGATAGACGTTCTTCCTGCTTTTATAACAAAATAACGTTTACCATAGCAGATTTGAATTTAACACTTTAATTGCGGTGACTGTCGGTAGTCAATTGATTTGTAAAACAAAACATTTTCCAGAAGTGCAGAATCGTAGAAAACTTCACAGTGCTAAATTCTATTTAATGTCAGCAAAATCAATATTTTACAAGCGTAAATGAGTTATATATTATTTACTCTGAATCTTAAAATCGAGTTTAAGCAGAATATTAATTATATATTTTTTAACCATGTCCTCTCCCAATGTTGAGCATATGGACTCTTAATGGAGTTAATCTCAACAAATGTGTTTCTACGAGAACTGCTTGTTACTCTTGAGAGAATATGTGTGCTGCGTTACAGACAAATAAATCAAAACAAATTTTCATCTTATATTGTTAAGAAATGTGGCTGACTTCGGTTGTTTACACGTCAATTTTAATTTGTGTGTGCAAGTGAGTGTTCAGAAAATATTGACAGGTGTCATACACCAGGTGTATAATATTATTTTTTTCCATGTCCGCTCCCAATATGGAGCATATGGACTCCTAATGGAGTTTGTCTCAACAGAAATTTTTCTACGAGAACTGCTTGTTACTCAGTTGCTCAACCTCTCTTTTTCCAAAGAGAGTAGGAATATAAGGAAAGGGCTAGGACAGGACTAGTGATTAGCTAATCGCTCTCGCTACGCCCCGTTTATAGGATAGGATGGGTGGGAGGGGAGAATTCAAGACATCACATACATCTATGCCTTTGAACAGAAATTCATAAATCGATTGAAAAATCAATTTGTTAAACTGCCCGTACTGGGATTCGAACCCGTGCCCTCCGTAGCGGTAGCCAACGATGTTGACCACTCGACCACACGTCGACAAAGTAAAAAATATACAAAGTTACAAACGTTGTATATTTTTATCACAAGTAAGTAAACATCGAACGAAATTAAAATTCCTGAACAATGTACTGATATATTTGAAGAAAAAAACAAATTCACTGTCTAGATAGATAGACATGGGGTGAGAAGGACAGTAAAGTTAGTTTTGTATGTACATATTTCACAAAAATACATTAGGGTTAAAACAGTCCAATCAGCGGTCTGAGCACAGACAAATAGGGTTCCTCTCCCATTCATTAAAAAAAAAGGAATCCCATCCAAATATGTAACTAGCTCATAGATCTTATCTGACGGGTCCTTTGTGAGGAATAATTCATTAATGTGTATTTTTATACGGCCGAAGGGGACTGTCAAAATACACATTTCATAATGCGAGATAACAATCATTCGACTTTTTTTATTTAAGGCGTGGATAAACGAGGTAATGTAGTATTTTGGATATTTGGTATGACATTTATTTTTATTTTAGCTTCCTTACATAACTGTAACGTCAATGTATGATGTTCATTTTACCTTTTTGTTTCCTTTCATACAGGTATGTTTTTTGGTGTTAATTGTCAATTCCAACATTAATAGCTGGTAGAATCATTTTAATTCTGTTTACTTTAAATAATTGATGGAAAGGCATTATATTAAAAAAATATAAACCGTTAGCTTATTGTTTTTTCTGCAACACATACTTTCTTTAAAGTAAACCAAAACTATTGGACCAGTTTCATAATTGTATTTAATAATCATAACCAGCGGTGGGCTGCCAATATATTAACAAGGGGCTCGCTTAACACCCCTTCCGGGGAAGGAGTGAATTTTTAAACACTCCTATGCAATTATTTTCAATATTTAATTAAGCAATCGATTATTACTTAATACACTTATAATATGTAACAATATGCAATTTACCGTAATCTAATTAATGTAAATGGCTAAAAATTTCTACTGAAGCTGTCGCAGATAATATATATAAAAAATTGCAGTTATGTACTAGTTTGATCTGAGAATATTCTTTTCTCTTAAAATTACAAGGGGCTTGCCGGCCTTAGTCAAATTTAACAAGGGGCTCGCGCGAGCCTCTCCGAGCCCTTTCCAGCCAACCCCTGATCATAACTAACTTCTCACTTCTAACTTCTCACAATCCGTAATTAATTTACTTAAAAGTTTTTATTTCATTTCATTTTTTTTATTTTTATTTTTTATTATTTATTTTACAAGATACAAGTTAATATATTATTCTATAATAGGTATATGAAACTAAAATTTTGAAAAAAATGAAATACAATGTATAATTAAGAATTTTAGATGAAGTCAAATATACATTTATCTTAAAAATGCCAAAAATGTCTTAGATTTTTAATTTAACTGCCAGGCAAAATTTTATCTGTTTTGAATTCTCTGATCATAAATTTATATTGATTTCTAGCATTAGCAATACTTAGGATTAAGTAAGCATGTTGACAGGATATAATATAACAACACTATTTCGTTGCTTGATGAACATTGAAAATAATAATAAAAAAAAATATTCAAAACAAAGCATTGACCATTATATACTCGTTAGTAATAATATTTAGCATTCTGTATAACAATTATTTTATTACTTGAATAATTTGTGTTCTGTGTCAGAAAACAAAAATATTAGGAACCTGTTTGCATTTTAACAAAATTCATATTATTGTGAAAACTATTGGTTTTGATCTGTGTAAAATAATAAATTGAACTCTCAAGAGGTGAGTTTTTCTTGGACAAGAACAATTACATCATAGTGTTTTGGTGTATTGCATATTTTTATTTTACGGAGATAACAATATTGCAATGTGTTTTAACTGAGGTTACTTTACTTTTACAATACTTAATATTACAACGCATCTAATTTTTTTTCTAAAATATCACTTGGCTCATTTCACCTCTAATGGACCTTATTGTGATAATATTTTAGATTGATGTTTAAGAGATTGTTTTAAAATTAATTTTTGTATCAAAATTATACGACTTTCATTATAAAAAAGGTATATTTTTAAAGATTTATTAAGGACATACACTGCATTTCTTTAGGTGAATAATAAACTAATCGAATCATTTTAACTTAAATAAACTTATAACTTTTTCAAACACAGTAACTATACCCTTATTTAGTAAGCGTTTCTTCAAGTTCATCCGTGCATTTGAACGCTTGAAGATGCCGAAAGACGACACCCGGGTCGATAGTGACAAAACATGTGGAAATGTACAAGATTAAAAATGTAATAAAAATAGATAGTCGACTATATTAACATTTAAAGGTACATACTCTAAACTATTTTCATGTTTCTACTATTGGTATATTAGTAATTTGATATTCATATTTTTAAAAAAACTTTAGGAAACATTTTACTAAATTCTCTTAAAATATCCAAGCAAATCATAACCACAGTTCCATCTCTAATTCGACAAATTGCTTGAAAAACGTTAACAACACTCAAATAAAAAATAAAAAATTGTATATATAATATTTGTGCTGCCCAAATACAATAGTAATGCTACATATTTGCAGACAATCGAATCACAATGTGAATCGCTTACGCCGGGGTGTAAACATTTGACATTTTACAATATGCGGTTGACAAATTTAATGTTTTGTATGGAAATTCGATTTGGGATGATTTCACAAAGGACATACTGCTTTGTGGGACATCCCCGGCGACACGCTAAATTATATTCGCATCTCGGGGTTGTTAATTCGACACGCTTTAGGCTTTATTTAATGGGGTTGTCTAACTAACTAGAGGGGATGGACTGAATCTAACATGTCGAAAATCAAGGATGGCAAGGCAAATTTTAACTATTCTATTTATTTTTACCCGAAAGCACTTTTTGTTTCATTGTCAAAACAGTTATATAACCATAAAAAAACTTATATGTAATAATTAAAAGAAACATGACATAAAATAACATGTTTATTTTTTTATCTCATGTTTGTGATGTCTTCTTTCATCGAGTTGATTTATAGTGATTATTAAAATGTTTGACGTTTTGACTCTTGACTGTTTTAAGCTGTAATACATTTTGTTACTTATATATTATATAATTAAAAATTTACTGCCAAGTGGAGTGTAGCATAGTTATCAGCTTTTACTCATTTTTAATACATAGTATAGAAAGGTAGAATACATATAATATATGTCATTTAAGCCAATGTTATTCTGCTTAAAATTAAATTTCATATCTCTGTTACTCCACTTGTTAAGTTACAAACTGTGAGTACTGTGACACGTGTTTTCACCATTAAATAAGCATCATCAGACAAAGGTTTACGACGTTTGTAGCACAGAAAGTGGAGTAACAGAGTTATCAAATTCAATTTTATATTATTAAATAACTTTCACAAAGTAACCGTTGAATCTTTCGATAATGTTATTTTATTACTTAACATATATATTATAGTAAATAGTTAATGTCTACTTATGAGTATGAAAAAAATATTAAAATCTCTTTTCCAACCCTAACCAAAATATTCAATAACAAATTACGTTATGTTTATGCATCATTGAACCAACAGTCAAGCAATGGTGATTTAGTGTGTTTCTAAAACAGAATTATTTTTGTACAAGGCGGGATGAGGGTTCGAAATATTCAAAAAAATGCTTATACGCATCGATAAATATGATTATCACTGTCAAAATATTAAAATGAAGTACAATGATGTTTAATTATGTAAGTTTTATTTAAAAAAGAATGAAAATATATTTATTTTTAATATAGCGAGCCCCTTGTTAAATTTTGGCTCAGCCGGCGAGCCCCTTGTTAAGATAAAAAAATCATTCGTCTCAGATAAAATCAGCGCCTAACTGCAATTTCTGTAGATGATGAAAGTTTATTATAAACCATGACTTGGTTGCCCTTTATTCAAAAAATACCCTGACTTCGGCTGCATAATAAACGAGACCCTAGCTGACCGCATGTGGCTCGCGGACCACGGTTTATGCATCATCTATGTTACATGACTTTAAGGCATTATGGATGAGATTTACCAAGCCCCTTGTTAAGACATTGGCAGCCCACTTCTGCTATGTTTAATTTATTATAAAATATAGATAGTATAGTTACAAAAAAAGTCTGGTTAAAAATACACATAATACATGAAATATTAAATTGAAATTAGTTCCCCTTTTTTATGATGGTAAAAAAACATCACCTCATTCTATTTCCAAAAGCTTTCGAAAATTTTGTAAAGACGACATCGCGTACAAATAGACATTTTTCTTGATTATTTTTCAAAGAAAATGAAATTAATTGAAAACTAAACGATATTGAAGGCATCAATCGGGTGCAAAGCATTTTGCTGGAAATTGAAAAAATACCCGTACGATAGAAAGCCATCAATAATTCCATTACTTTGTAGGCATGGTACATATTATTCTATGATGTTTTACTACACAAAAAGCACATATTAACAGTGATTTATTGCATGTTTTCTTTTCAATTTCTTTTATCATGGTAGCCTACGAAACCTTAAAAGAGGCTTAATTTAACACGTTCTGATTTTTATTTTAACAATAAATATTTTTTCACTTCGAACGTCATCCATTTAAAAACCAAAATGAAAAAATTATTCATCAAAAAATATTTTGAAATACATATTTGATACTGTACACTATTTGAAAAAACTATGTTCTTTTCATATCCACTTTCAATCCGTGGATCATATGGCCTTTCTAATGAGGTATTGAAACACAAGTTTTTCTACGAAAGCTGTATGTTACCCAGTGGCTTAACCTATTTTTGTTAACGAAACATGAAGTAAGGAAAGATAGGGATCAGGACAGCACTAGTGGTTAACTAATATTGCTCTCGTTACGACCCGTTATTTTAAGATTGGAAGGGTGAGAATGAATTTCTAGGCATTACTAAAATTCATGGCTTCGAAGATTAAACTATTAAAAATACCGTTTTAGTTGACCTTGAACCCGTGAGATGCGTCACAGTCTCAAGTCAACGATTTTGATCACTGTGCAAATGACCCGATCATTATTACCGACCCGTAAAGTCTTTAGTTAAGAATTACTCAAATACAAATCTTTTATATAAAACCGTGTCCGCTCATAATGTTTCAAATAATATTTTTTATATAATATGATCCATTTGTTCGACTTAAAAAAGTGCAAGTTGAAAATGATAAAGTTAACGGCTTAATAATTTTAAAAGCATAAAAAATGAACGGTCAATAAACTCAGTCGTAAAAAAATGTCGAAAAAAGCAGTTTTTCTGCAAAAAAACGATGAAAATATCAATATACCTTACAATGCGGACAAAAGATTGAGTATTGGAAATTTATAGATTTAGTTATGCTATAACACCCACTGCCCTCCACGATAAAAAAGCATTGATGGCCAACGATTTTTTTAGCAGTTTTTCTTCGAATAACTAGTCGAATTTTGGTTAAATAAAATTGTATTACTTATAAGTTATAAGTGAAATGGTAGCTGATTATAAATGTTTTTGGCTTTTATCTAAATGGGCTGGGCAGTTGAAAATGTGATTTACCGCCAATTTTAATGGATTTATAAATATGTGTTCAAAAAATGAATGCCTGAAATAATAACTTCCTAAACGATTTCTAAAAATTTGAAAGCAAAATTTTAGACTCTTCTTCTTTCATAGCAAGATTTTATATTCTCATTCAATTCAAAGAAAAAAGGAAAGTAACCGAAAAATAAAACCTGTGCCCACGGAGTATCTTTTGTTTGTGGAGTCGGGTTCGTTAAAAAACAAGCGACTATGATTTTTTTTAAATTAAATGAAGTTACAGGTAATTAATTTTAGTAAATATTAAAAAATACACAGATACTAAAAATAAACTATAGATCTTTTTAAAATAAAAATCGGAGAATTTAAGGAGCTTAGAATTATAGCATTTATAACTTCTTTCATTTATTCTTCAAATATCGAATGAGAAAATCGCAAAAAAACACGAAAGCACAATTTTTCATAATGATAAAAAAATATATAAATTACCATGAATGTTTATCGCAAGCAAAAAGTAACACTTTCTAAAGATGCTAGATAATATTCTACTTTTGTATTGCATCATGCGAAGCCGATTGGTTATTTCTAACCAAATCATAATATTATTCATTTACAAATGTGACCTTACACTCCAATAGAGTTTGGCAGTGGTTTTAAGAGTTGTTGAAAGTAAATTTTAGGAGCCAACTATTTTTTATGTATATTGGCGTAATTTTTTCAAAAATATCGAATATGTATATTATGAGTATTGATAGCAAGCTTCTCGTTTGATATTTTGTCAAAACTCCACAGTACTAGTTGAAAAACACCACTATTTATATATATTATGTCCATGGGTTTCACATTGGAAACAATATATTAAGTTTTCATTGAAGACATTCCATTTATCTTATTCGTGAGCCACAGGTTGATGATTTACGATACGAGAAATACGAAAAGGTTGTTATCGATATGAAATAATGTGCATAGTTGGCATAGGGGTGGACTTTTCTCCCAGCTTCTATGGGAAAAATAGCAAATATTGGCTTTACGTGTTCGCCAGAAGTGTATGGTCATGCCCCATTATTTTCCGGGGCCATTTGGGCGGGATTTAAGTACCACAGGCGTGTGTTCTGGCTTTCAAACGACCTCATTCAAGAAGTGCCAAAGTGGTTCTCTATTAAAATATAAGTAGGTAGGTGCAAAAGAAATATTTCGGATAAGGGTTGATTGTTATGTTTGCACTAAAGAAAAATCGTGATGTTTATTTTCCATCAGTGTTATTTTTGATCGTGTCTCAAAAAAGCAGCAAAGTTTTTCGGTATCGTTTTGATTATTCACAAATAAAATAGTTAAAATTTATAGAAAGTAACTAGCCTATTTATTATTATTGTGTATATCAGAGTAGAAAATTATATGGGTTTGCCATCGAAAATCAAATTTTCATTTTCATAATATGCTTTAAAATATTACTAAGAACAGGTCAATCTGAACATACTATTTGTGCAGATATTAATAAGACGGTGAAAATTAACAGCCAACTTTCACGGAATCAAGATAGAATTGAGGAAATTATGTACTGTCAAACGAATTTCGAGTAGCAATCAGTTATGAATCTAGTGATTGTCTGCCGTTGATTGTGTTATAACTTGGCATCATTTAAATAATAAATTCAGCCATTTAAAAATGAAAAAACATATTATCTATGGTAACACAAACGGCGGTTTAAATATAATTCCTTTTTTAAAATTGATGTGAATATTATCGTATGTTTTAATTGTCTAAAAGTATTAGTAATATTTATCAAAAATTACTTTCAGGGTTGTTAACTGTCAATAATTATTGTTGGAAAGACATAACATTTATATAAAAAAACACTTTCTTTTTTGTTTTACACAGTTATACTGCTGCATTTTATAGAATGACCAGGACCGGTTTCGCTCAAAGCGAGTAGTATCAACAGGTAGAAATGTTCATTATGAGTGAAATCTAATCAATAAAAAAACTATGTTATATTCGTAAAAAAGGAATCAAACAGCTAATTAACGTAAATACGGGAAGAAAGAAATTTCAGATTTTTAATGTTTCTAAGCTTAGAATGATCGTATGAATTGGAAAAAAATCTAAAAGCCCTGTTTTTTGTTATGAAAAAATACTTTTTAATTAGAGCAATGGATGGAAACTGGTATGACATACCGGCTTATGTCTCTACAGATAAAGTTTTATGTATTAAAATTAATTAAAACATGCAAGCATTGTATACAGGCGATTCACCATTCTGGGTGCTAGATAGGGTGTCGTGGAAAAGAAAAAGGTACAACGCCTTATTTGTTAGAACGATCAAACGGATTGTTCAAAAAAAATTGTGCCACTAATGATATTAAAATCGGGCGAATCGATTCGACGTTCCAACGCGTACGAAAGCCATCTGACAATGATGTTGGTAATGGGTAATATTAGTATCACTGAAACAAAAGAAAATGGCCGCTCGAAGCGCGCTCATTTCACGCGCCTTCCCGCGCAATTGTTTTAATGCGGGAAGCCTTTTCTTTCCAATTGTCTTTGACTTTTTGTTTTATCATTTTAACACCTTATATCATGGCAAAATTTATAGCAGTTTATTTAATATCGTTTCGAATAACTAGTATGTATGGAAACCGTTAAAACAGAAGATGATTCAAATGTATGAAACTACATACGTATGACAAATATTACTATGTGTACTTTGACTAGTTTTGGTTCGTTAAATTATAGTATTATACATTTCTTAAAATAGTTAAGTTATGCCTTTCCAATCAATTGTTAAATATTTTAAGATCATTAAATATATTCATATTTAATGTAACGTATTGATCATCAAAGATACATATTTTAAAAAATCTGCATAGCTGTCTCTTCTTCTGTTTTTTCAAATCCATTTTTTCAGAGATGGCTAAGATAAAAGAATCTAATAGGAAATGATTGGTTGATTACAATTACTGCATTCTGTCTTTATTCAAGGCTTTCGGAATTGAGACAGGTGGGAAGGAAATAAGTTTCATGGTCATCTTATTCTTTAAATTACGTGAAAAATGAATGTGTCATTTCAATTATCATTTAAATCAGGGATGGCCAAACTTTTGACCTCTGGGGGCGAGTTTATACTGAAATCAGTCGTAGATTTTGTGAAGTTTGTAAAGTTAACGTTTGGAAGACTTAAAAAGAGCTAAAAAAGATCACCGAGTAAAATTTTCTTAATCCCGAATCACAATTTATACACGATTTTATGTTGAATTTTCAATCCCGGGATTGGAAAAATTGTCAATTCCGAAATTCCGGGAACACAGAAATGGTCCGGGATTAGGTCTATTCATACCGTTTGTGCTAAGTTTTCATAAAAACTAAAGAAATTCAAGACAAAACATGATGTGTATGGAAGTGAAATAAAATATATAGACACCCAAGTCTTGTTTTAAAGCATCAGGTGGGTGACTTGGAAAGGCTACGCGGTCGACGTCGTGGCCAACCCTGATTTAAATGAACCCTTTACCGCATAACCAATGACGACAAAAGCAAGAGATCGTTAACCACTTAACTAGAAAAACTAGTAATTAAGCATATCATTGAAATAAAACTTATAATAAATTAAGTGTTATTTTTGTAATTGGCTAGATTCCAGGTCTGTATCAGATCACTGTATATAAGACAATATGTGACTAAAGTATACAAATTAAGATTTTTACACTCTTTAATGTGTTAAAGCTGCGCACGAACCTACAAAATGAACGGAAAAATGTCGGCGCGAGGCAAACAAGCGTTAACAGATGCGTTGCTCGACCGGAAAGGCGGGACTCGAGGAAAACGTGTTTCAATTTCCGCTGTAAATATATTGATTTTTATAATCATTAACATGTATAAACTACTTAATAACCATAATCATATTCACAAGTTGACACTTACAGTTGATAAATAGTTGTATTAAATGTAACCGTGCACTTGAATGCCCGAAAATGCCGAAAGCGAAACTCGTACACTCGATAAAAAGTACAAAATTTGAGTGGTTCAATTTCAATATTGAAACTTCATCAAGCACTATCAGTTTCATAAAGCACGGTTTGATAGTAAAATTTAAGAGCATATTTAAATATGTCAATTATTTTTATTCTAAATGATCTTGAATATGAAATAACTGTCAAAATAAAAATAAAAATCTTAAGGTATTACTTGTCTCTAGAGCAGTGGTTTTCAAACTTTATGCCATTACGACTCCCTTAGAAAAAAAAAACTTCACCCCTCCCCATCCTGTATTTCATATAGCAATAAAAACACGTTTTAAAGGGTACATACATATTTTAAACTGTTCGCGCCTCCATTTGTAATACTCTACTCTTCCCCAGAGAAGCACGCCTCTAGTTTGGAAATCGCTGCTCTAGAGTCTAGGCTAAAGAGTAACAACGTATGTATTTATTTCACCGACAGCAATTTGTTGAATGTAAAAAATATTAGAACACACAAAGCAAGCAAAAAACAAAAAGAAAAGATACAGAAAGAAATATTTATTTTTATCGTTATTATGTAAAAGTATTAAAAATTAATTAGACGTTTAATTTCAGATGAACTAATCAAAAAAGTTAGGGAAAATGTCGCTTTTTAAGTTTGCTACTAGTATTATATCCACCAGTAAAGACGTAGTAGACGGTTGGTTAGTAAAAGATAAATTATACAGGATGTCTTTAATTAATTGTAAAACTTCTAGTAAGTACCATTTAATATTTTTAAACAATTGTTAGTAGATGTCTCTGTATGAAATTAACCAATAAACTTCCTTTTACCTTTAGTTGAAAGCAGTTTTCAAACTTTAGAAGCGATACTTAAAATAAATCATTAAGGTGGTATCCGAGATTGTCCCGAAAATCTCTTCAAATGGCAAATGGATCAAAAAATACATACCCTCTAGACAAGATTGTTCAACGGCTGCCAACTTTTATTAAAAAAACAAATATGAAATGAAACAGAACCTTCCTATCAATTACAGAAAAAAAATCTATCAAAAATATAGGCACATAATAATTTATTGCTAATTTTTTTAATACGATGAATCGATGATATTTAACCCTTTGACGAGTATCGCCGCACGTATGCGGCGGCACTCTATAGATCCAGATAGAGTATCGCCGCGTATGTGCGTCCGCGCGGTTTCATACAATTTTTCTGCGCCGCGTTTCTAATTTCAATTAAAATTTGGTTTATAGATAACACAAATATATTTGTCGATCATTTTTCATCGTTGTATAACAAAATAATCGATTTTAGCGAAAAAAAAAATGCTTGAAATAAATGCAAATATTACGAACAAAATCGAATTGCGTAAAATTCTTATTTTTCCTTTTTATGTTCTTCTGAGAAACATCGTCAATTATGTATGCTCCACAAACAGATGTTCTATCAAAAATTCCAGGCCTGAATTAGAGATAGTAGTGTTCAAAATTTTGCAAAATTATTAGTAAAATATATTTTTTCTAAAATGTATAAAGATTTTGTCAGCGGTTCAAATGGCGTCCTAGATGTATTATATACATATATAAATTAATGTAAATAGATTGATAAATAATGGTAGTAAACATAAGTATCAAAGTATTTATTGCTCAATACGTCTCTATATTTTTTTTACCAGTGCAACATCCGGAATTCAGCCAGCGTATCAAAGGGACACTGAATTGAGCTTTTTCACACTTTTCTTCAATGATGATGTTATGAACAATATGGTGACGGAAACAAATCGATATGAAAGTCAAATGAGAACCGGCATTACTTCAAAATCTAAATTACAAAAATGGGTTGATACGGATATTTCGGAGATGTATGTTTTTTTAGCCACCATGTGACATGTGTATCATGTTGACAGGTTTGGTCGGAAAAAATTCCATGAAAGATTATTGGTCAACAAATCAATTAATTGCAACCCCATTTTTTAGAGTTCTCTTCTCCCAAGATCGTTTTTTTCTATTACTGCGAGCACTTCACTTTGCAGATAACACCGTCCGCAGCCCTGATCGATTACAAAAAATTAGACCACTACTAGATCCAAAAAAATCATTATATAAAGCTGTCTTTCATCCGTTCCGAAATTTATGCATCGATGAAAGTCTTTTACTTTAGAAAGGGCGATTGTCTTTCAGAATTTATATTCCATCCAAAAGGCATCGGTTCGGAATAAAAATATTTGTTTTTTGCGATGTTGAGACGGGCTATGTGATATAATTGTCTACACGGGAGGCACAACAGACATGGAAATAGATACAAATATAGGTATATCTGGATCGGTTGTAAAAACGATGCTTCGTGATAATTTAAGAAAAGGACATAGATTATTTATTGATAATTGGTACACGAGTCCAGCATTATTTGATTACTTCTTAGATAATCAAACTCACGCTTGTGGTACTGTCCGACCTAATCGTAAAAGTTTTCCGAAATTTCCAGTAGGAAAGCAAACTCGTAGCTATGTGAAACATTCGCATTCGGATAGTCTATTAGCTATAAAATGGAAGGACAAACGGGAGGTGTATATGCTCACAAATATCCATGAACCGAAAATGGTTATTTCTAATGCAATCAATTATTCAACAAGGGAAAACATTAGTAAGCCAGAAGCTGTTCTTGATTATAATCTAAACATGGGAATTGTTGACAAAACGGATATGATGATTAGTTTCATGGATTGTTCAAGGAAATCGCTAAAGTGGTATAAAAAAAAAATCTTTCGACTGTTGGATGTATCGACTCTAAATGCTTATCGTTTATACGGAGTTAAATCAGGGGAAAATGTAAAATTCAGTGATTTTCGTATGAGAGTAATAAAACAAATTATTGAAAAATACCATAAACCAAGACCATCGTCTTCCGGAGGCAGAAGAGTTAAGGAGACACCTAAAAAACTATCAGCGAGACATTTTATTCACCCTGTACTGGAAACGATGGCTCAAGGTTTGAACACACGGAGGAAATGCTTTGTATGCATTCATTCCGAAATTCGTCCAGTAAAAAGGAAAGACACAAAATTTATGTGTGTTGGATGTGATGTTCCACTGTGTCTTGTTTTCCGTGTTTTGAGGAATATCACACGAAAAGAAAATTTTAGCGTCCTATTTTTCTATTATCTTTGTATAAACTTATCATGTCTTACTTACTTCATAAACAATTTTATTTTTCCGATTACTCGTAATAATTTTCAATTATCGAAAAATCAATTTTCCCTATTATTTATTCAAATTATAGTGTATATATAAACACATAGTGTGTGTATAAGCATAAACATAGGTGTTTATAAATCAATAGTGTGAGTATAAACGCAGTGTAAAATTATTTTTTTATGTTTTGGGTAAGTTTATACAATGACACTTTACTTATATTATCTTTTTATAAGGTACATTTATTTTTATGATCAATCACTAATAAATCTTTGAAAATATTTTATTGGAAAACATTTTGTGAAATGTTGAGAATCACTGACTTTGTTCAACTATAATTTAAAATATTTAAAAAAATCTTTTTATAATGTCGCACTAATAAATTTAAAAAAACATTTTCTTGTATAACATTTTGTAAAATGTTGAGAACCACTGACTTTGTCCGACCAAAAATTATAATTGAACGATTCTTTTTATAATCTAGCGCTATTAATAAATTAAAGAAAATATTTTCTTGAAAAATTTTGTTTGGAAAATGTTGAAAACCACTGACTTTGTCCAATTATAATTTACAATGCATTTCTTCTTATAATCTAGCACTTATAATTTTTTTTAAATATGTCTTGAACAATTTTCTTTATGTAAAATGTTGAGAACCGCTGATTTTTCCAAATATAATTTATAATGTAATCAGAAAAGGTACAAAGTTAATTATCCTAGTGAAAAAAAAAAAAAAATCATAATTTAATTGATTAAATCAATCAAATAAAAATTAATAAATACTTCAAAATTAACTCACTCCCGAGACGTTTACCGTATAAAATCAACTCACTAATCAAAGGGTTAAGCATCGGTTGAGTGGCAACGTCGTTGACTTCGATTACGATTGCACAAGTTCTCTAGTATGTAAAGTTTCATAAATTGTTTTTTCAATCGATTTATGAATTAATGTTCACATACATGGTTGTCTATTATGTTTGAAATTTTCTATCACCCTTCCCATCCCAAAAAAAAATGAGGCGTACCGAGAACCATTAACTTATTATTAAAAAAATAGTGATCGAAGATCCAAATAACAAGTAGTTCTCGTAGAAAAGATTAATGGATGGATAAATGGCAAGTAAAAAGCTTAATATATTTTTTAAATGTATTATTGATGAATGGTTGAAAATCTTGCATCGCAGGGGATCCCAATCTTATTTGCTTTCAATACTTTTCATAGACTACGTGGTGTCGAAAATCATTTTTATTGTATTTTATGTACATAATAATATAATAAAAATAAATATAATAAAATAATTGTTTGTTCTCCCAAGGTGTAGAACCAGCCTGCCAATGGGGATGCCACTGGGGAGAGTTTTAACGTTGTTCAACAATATTGCTTCGGATGTCGACATATTCCACGTAGACGTGGGTGAGTTCCGACGAATATATTTTTTTATGTATTAAAGTAGAGTTCGTTCTAGCTTACTCAGTTGACTTCTTTGCCATTTTTTTTCTACTGATTTTAATATTAAATTGTACTATTTTTTTTTCCATTGTAAAAGTTTTAAATTTATAATTTGTCAACCTTTTGCAATGTTAATTAAATAAATAAATAAATAAATAAAAATAAATTTATTGAGATGATTTTTTACTCACTAATTACAAACACAATAAAGTAAGTAGAACTTTCAATCAAGTTTCAGTCCGAAAACAAGAATCTAGCAATCCAATGATTTCCCTTCCCTAGGGAAGAGTTTCTCAGCGGTTAGGATCCTCTGCTCTAATCTTTCCGCTAGTCTTTTTGAGGTGGTTGACAAGTATAAAAAATCTAATGATGGGTATTATTCCTAATATATGACCAATAAAATTATTACAAAACATGGCACGAATGAAAATTATGTTTTTTTGCAACAAAGATAGCTACCACTTAATGCAGTATGCACATACCTTCAATAATAATTACTCGTTGTTGTATTTTATAATTACAGAGCACTGCTTCAGATCTTATCGGATTTTTTTTACATGCGATCTGTCAAAAGAGCGCCGCGAATAAACAATGTTATGAAATTAATACTCTCCAAAGGCAAATAAATTGTAACTTTTCCGTTGTTGGTTTTCTCGTATGCAAACATAGCATAAATAATTTCATATTTATAATCGACTCGCTTTTGGCTAATTGCAATATTCCATGCAAATATTCAGGGGCGGTTTAATATCATACTAAGTAGAATAATATGATTATTATTATACCTCATCACGAATGTGCTCAAAGTGTATTGCTATATCAACTTGGTAATGTTGACAGTGACGTTCCTAGGCTATTGCCGCCCTTACTATTTTTCGAAATAAAAATATAAAATGCTTAAAGCCATACAAGTATATGTATCATTTTTTCAACAATTTATCAATGTTCTAAGAATATATACATACATACAGAGATTCGAATTCATCTACTTAATCAAAAAAAATATTTAAATCTGTCCTTTAAGTGCTTTCATGACCCAGGTCATTTTCGCTCGCCTTTATTAAGTTACGCCAAAACTGTCGCCTATAGTGCAGCCATATCGGTAAATGTCATATTAAAAGAAGGTATTTGCGATAAAGTTATCCATTGGTTATTACCATTGAAAACATATTTTTTGGTTGTTTTTTTTATCAAATACATTGAGGCATCATATTTATTCTCTACCAAATTCGTACATCGAAAATATTTAGCTGTTTTAAAAATACATTTTATAACCATTTGCCGCTCCCTAAAACTTACCGCCCCTAGGCAACTGCCTACTTGTCTATGCCCACGAGACATCCCTGTCTGTTGAGCAAGCAATATTATCAATCTAAAATACATATTGTCAACGCATAAATTATTTTCAAAATGTATGTAAATGTAAAAGAGACCGATCTGTTTTATGCAACCTCTTATAATTAATATTATAAATGAGTCGTCTGGTAACAAAAATAGAACTATTCCATACATCATGTATGGAACTGCTTTTGATACCAGACGACTCAAATAATTCATTATTTCGATTTACGGTGAAAACGTGAGAAATATGAACGATTTACACCGCAAAAAAATAAATCACTGACCTTCTAAGAAAATAGATGACCAATGTTTCTTATAAATATTGTTTGATTTTAATAAATGACTGAATGATAAAAATAGCAAATTATCCACGGACACCGGGTGACGTAATTAAGGTCCCGTGTCGTCCCTCTGCATTTTTGAGTGCGGTTGACAGATTCTCAAGGGAAAATGCTGCCAACAAAGCGGAAGGACAGCAAGTCGCAGAACTCGTAGATACAACTAGTTATTGGAATGGTGTGTTTTTTGGACCACCGAGATACAGACCCGCCAGTAAGTCTCGCTTTTCGATTGCTCAACAACAAATACTTGGTCACACTTCGTTAACCAGATCCCCTCGCAAGTCGTGCCATTGAATGAATGAATGGATTTGGACCTCCGATGTAGATTGCTTCCTCAACTTTTACTAGATTGTTAATTGAGAAATTATATTTTATATAAAAAACTGTGCTTGCGCATGGTATTAAAAAAACATGTATTAACACGCTAGATATAGAAACACTCATCTTCCTTATATGTCTATATCGTGTACAATATACATTTATGTTTATTACACATGTCGTTTGACAGTCATGACATACTAGGTGACTCTCGTCTGTCATAATTATTTACTCGCTAATTTTTTTTGACGCTATATTTAAATTTAATTTAAATCTAATAACTTATGCCGCTTGTGTGGTCGAGTGGTAAACATCGTTGGCTACCGCTACGGAGGGCACGGGTTCGAATTCCAGTAGTTCAGTATAAATTTATTTTTCAATCGATTTATGAATTTCTGTTCAAATGGGGCGTATCGAGAGCGATTAGCTAACCACTAGTCTTGTCCTAGCCCTTTCCTTCTATTCCTACTCTCTTTGGAAAAAGAGAGGTTGAGCAACTGAGTAACAAGCAGTTCTCGTAGAAACATTTCTGTTGAGATAAACTCCATTAAGAGTCCATATGCTCCATATTGGGAGTAGACATAGTAAAAAAAAAAAAAACTTATATTGATGGGGTTAAAGAATGTTTCCGGTTTCAAATCAGACTGAAAACAAAACATTTTCTATATAATTCAATTATTATGCTTTTAATGTATGAAATGAACAATATTATTGAATTATCTATAAATTAAAATAACTACATGATATTGCGAAATTAGTATCAAAATATTAAAACTGTTTTTTTTATTTTGAAATCAGCAATTTGAAATCCATAGCATTGCATCACAAATTTAATTTAGAAGTATATTTAATACATGAAGCCAGACATGACTATAAATATGAGAAGAATGTTCCATGTCACATTTAAAATATCTACCAAAATTTTGGTATTTAAATTAAAAGGACAATAATTGAGCTCCTTCGTTTAAGAATCTGGAGAAGAAAAATGATGATCATTGAACGCTTCCTTAAAAGGATTAGATAAACATTCTTTGAAGCGACGATAAAAAATAAACTTTTCATTGAAAATTTAAGCGGTCCCTTTATTTACTACCACATATAAAATCAACACAATTTTTGTAGTAAGTATCTTAATAAATTCCCACAAAAAAAATGTAATACTAAGCTGCGACAAGTATATTCTATGGTTATAAGATTTTTTTAGTATTGTGTTTGTTACTCTATAAGTTTAAATATTTGAAATTTATATATTGAATTTGATATAATTTATGTTACTAAAAAATAGTTTAATGTTAATCGAATTTTTTAGATAAGATTCGGTTTTATTAACTCTCATCTCTCTTTTTAGTATTTTACTAAAGCGTAAAATGGTATATTGTAAGATAAGCATTAAAAATATTATAATTACGTCAAAGACATCAATTAATCGACCCATTGAGTCAGAAACAAAACAATTCAAAATCTATTTTCACTTTCAAAAGAAATAGCTTCCACATATTTCCCTAGCTACTACATATTATATTTCTTGTACAGTGTAAGCGTAGCATCTCAAAAAACAAACTAACACATTTTCTGGCTAGAGTTGCTTCTTTTTAGATTCAAACATCTTATATAAATACGTAGATATTGGTACTCTTTTTCTTCCCGAGAATTCAATAAATGTAAATAAATATACAACAGCCCTCTAAGAAATTTAATTGCAAATTGGATTTTTTCAAAAACTAAAACGTTGACATCAAGTAAACCGATATTTTATGTAATTTACAAATTATTATTCCATTAATTGATAGCCATATACTAATACTAAGATGGTATTATGGTAACTTTTCATACTGATATAATGGTTGTATTTTGCAAAAATTATCAATTTTATATGTTTTCCTAATTTCTATGGTGGAATTTCAATATTAAATTTGATGGGTTTTGAATTTTTTAAATTAAATCCCGGGTTTTGCGGATGTGTACGGATGAACTTGAACTTATTTAAGTTCAAGTTCATCCGTGCACTTGGATGTCTGAAGAAGCCGAAAGGTGAAATCCGAGTCGTAAGTGACAAAACTTGTGTGAATGTACATAATTTGAACGATTCAAATTTGGTATAATACTATTTATAATTAAGTTTTCTACGTTAGTTGCATTATTTTTGCGGGATTTAATAAATTTTCAGGGAGATAAAGAGTAGTTTGTTGTAAAATATATTTACTCATAACGATTAAGCAACTCAAAATTATTCCTTCATTTCAGTTGTAGTATTTGCTTTAGTATAGCCACTGTTCCCTCCACCAAATGTTTGACTTGCTATCAAAGTCCTTCCATGCAAAGAAAAGTCTTACTTTTCAGTATCCTTAAGTCAAGTGGTAGGATCTTGATCTTAGAAATAAGGTATAAGTTTATGTTACGGCATATACAATATCAAATTCAAGATCTTGCACATGTTTTTTATTAAGTCATTTCTCTTCGATTTGATTCTGAGTGTCTTACAAAATTCTTAGGTTATTTAAAAATTAAAAATATTTGGCACATTGTAAAACTGTTTTTCTTAATTCAATTAATAATTCAAGGGTACACTGAAAGAATGCTACGCCAGCTACGCGGTAGGGCTTGGCACGCACTGGCCGCGTTTCGTCCGCGATTTGGACGCGTCGAATCGCCATTTAGGCGGTCGCTTCGGACGTGACGACTATTAAAAACGCTAAGCGGACACATTCCAAACTTCTTGGATCAATCGCCGGAACCGATTGCAAAGGCCGCCCGCTTTCGAGAAAGATCACAGTTGGTATTTCGATGATTGTTTCCGGGAGAAGAATACACGGGTAAATGACACTGGTTGTTGACATTAAATTAATACAAGTAGTTAACAGCAGAACCTTAAAACATACACAACCTGCACGCCCTGAAAATATTTAAATTGTTTTAGAAGCCTATTTCGCTCCCTACACATCGTATCGGATGGAGAAATTTAAATACAGTTATAAATTACAGTGTATTATATCGAATGTGTAAGGACGTAACCCACAGTTTTTTTTAAAACAGTTTTTTTTTGATAATCACAATCTATTAAACTTGATACACATTCTATTAAAACGATGCAAGCTGCAAATGCCGAACTAGTATCTAAATTTAGCATTTAAGTTTGAAAAAGATGAACTTGTAAAATATTAAAACCAATAAAAAGACTGAAATAAAGGTTTTTCCTAGACAATTTCTTTAATTAATATTAGCTTATTTCAATTAAACACCAGTTTAGAAGTTTTCGTGCACTTCAAGGTCGTGTATAATCATAATCTGCATATGGCCCAAAATCATTAAAACACGTTTTTTGTGTCGCAAATGTGTGTCACTTTCCACAGTCGATATATAAATTTTTGGCTTCAGTCATGGTATTCACAGGCTTGAATCTTAGTTAGAAGGTGTATTCTAGGTGTGCATTAATGTCTTACTTATATCGTAGAACAATCGTCATATAATAATTATGACTTCAAATTTGATAAATATTAAAAAAAATAATAGAAGCATTCTTACCTTGGATAGCTTTGAGTTTAAATACTAAATCATTTAATGTAAATTTTCAATCTATAATACTTTAATGCTTTCGTAACATAAACTTTTAAATAAATTGGCTTTGTTTTGTTGTTTACTTTTAAGCCTTAGCTTGTGTTGACTAAAAACTTGTGTTGACTTTTTAATGACGTTATTATTTTGAGAATTCCTAAATCATTAATGAAAATCACAAAATGATTAATGTTCATTTTTTAATGACGGTGTTTTTATATGAATTATCGAAATAACGATTTTGATTTACTTGTCAGGTATTGTGATACCAAGTGGCCGTTTTTTATGCTTTTTTTGTCATTGTCATTTTTGCTGGTATTGATATTTGCGATTCCGGTTATTGATATAAAATAGTTGACGTCCTCAACAGAAAATAAACAACATGTTTATTTTCATATGTTTTTTATTGTAAAATGGAAAATGGTTTTATAATTTATAAGTTTTGTAAAATTATTCGTCATCAACATAAATATTGAAAACAAAAATGCTTCTATCAAGCTTAAGACGCATCGTTACAGGTGGATTATTATTATTAAGATCTTCGCAACTGCCTAGTCATCCTTAAAGTATCGTTGAATAGATTTCTGTATGTTGTTCGTAGAACGGCACCCTCTTGCTCTGAGGGTCGCTTGCACTCGCTTGTGGTTGCTATTTGACGTCCACTAAAAATATAAAAAAACAATTTACTAAGTATATTCTTTTTAACATATATTTATATCTTATTTTTTAATATACATATAATAACAGGTGGTGACTATTCAATTAAAAAATATAGATACTACATATTAAAATGAGAAATATAGAAATAAATAATTTATGAAATTTAATACAATTTAATTATGCAGACATATAAAACGTAATTTATCAATTATTACTAATACAGATATACAAATAAGTTGCTATCATTAGTTGCTTTTATTTTTTTTTGTAGTGGTAGCCAGCGGTGGGCTGCCAATACAATAACAAGGGGCTCGCTCAATCTAAAAGCAATTCTCGGTGTTCTGGCGAAGGAGTGATTTTTATATGACTCCTATGCAATTATATGCAATACTTAAATAAACAATCGATTTTTACTTGATACACTTATAATATGTAACAATATGCAGTTCACCGTAAACTTATCAATCCAAATAGCTAAAATTGTACTACTGTGTATACTGAAGCTGTCGTAGATTATATACGAGTCAGAAATTGCAGTTATATACTAATTTGATCTGAGAATATTGTTTTCTCTTTCATTAACAACGGGCTCGCCGGCCTTCATATAATTTAACTCTCCGAGCCCCCTCCAGCCCACCCCTGGTGGTAGTCATGACCGTTATGGTTCTGGATCCGTGAATGGGTTTTTGTAATGTCTTAAGTTCTCTCCAACCCATTATGTCTTAAAATGATGAAAAACAAGAGCGATTTCTCAAACATCAGTCTAGCTTCACCCCTCCACTTATATTCTGATTCACTTTGACAAAAAGAGAGGTTGAATAACTAAGTAACGAATAGTTATTGTGGAAAAACTTCTATTGAGATAAGTTCAAGTACTGGGGCATTTAAAAAAACCTTATTTTTGCTAGAAATATTTCCTTTACTTTAGTTGTGGTATTGAAAAGAAAAACTACTTTCTATTTTAGAAACATCACATTTTAAAATATAGCACAAAAATGCATAGTAGATTTTTGAGATATCCCAGTACAGTTCTCATGAGACGATATGCTCCACATTGGGACGAGAGAAGCTTAAAAAGGTGTATTCTTACGTTGATACTGATGTAACTGCAACACAAATCGGCAGCTTCCCCTCGGAGAAATCCTTCACAAATGTTTGTACATTATAAACCTGTAACCACTGACTGATTGCATTATAGCAGGAGCATCGCCAAGGATTTGGAGTTATTGAAACCTTCTGCAGGCCTGGAAATTTGATGGCCAGAGACGGCGTATCCACCCAACTGATTTCGTTATAGTCTATTCGCAACAGGATAAGTTTTAGTTGGTTTTGGGCAAAGGCGTCCGCGTTGATGGTGCGAAGATTGTTGTACGAGATCACCAACCTAATCAATTAATAAAATGTGTATAAATAAATTATCTTGGAATATATGGGTCCTCTAGAGGTGAAGTGAGCCAACTAGTAAAATGGTTAAACTTTGTCTGTATTTGGTGTTTTGGTGGATTGAATATTTTTATTTTACGCAGATAACACTATTGAAATGTGTATTAACTGAGGTTACTTCACTTTAACGATAGTTTAAGACGTGTAGAATATTACAACGCATCTAACTATTTATTTTCTAAAATACTACTTGGATCACTTCACCTTTAATGGGTTCATATATCAACTGTGGAAAGAAAAACGGACGTAACCCACATACATTAAATGAAATATGTATCTTTATATTTTGTTTGAACAACTAAATTGAAACGGAATAATTAATAAACGGTTTTATATTTTCTAACATTAAAGCATTCATTTTAAATTTTATTATTTGAATCCCATTAAGTATGCTTTTCATCGGAACAACAATACGATAATTGGATTCGTTTGTTTTTCTTAATCGGTATTGCTTCGCGGAATAAATACGAAATGATTCCGTAATTCATCACTTAAAGATGGACGTAAATTACCTGCTGAGATTCGGAACTGCACCAAATAATCTGTTCGGTAGCTGAACCAGCTTGTTTCTTGACAAATCAACAGCTAGAAGATAGTCCAGTTTTCCAAAAAGACCAGTTGGTAATCGTGCGATCTGATTCCTTGACAAATCTAAAGACCTTAAATTCGGCGTCTTTTGGAACAGAGCAGCAGGCAAAGTCGTCAGCGTGTTCGATGAGAGATCTAACACTTGTAAAGATCGGAGACCTTCAAAACCGTTTATACCAATTGAGGTTATGGTGTTACCGCTGATGTTGAGTTTCTTTAAGTCTTTTAGTAACGTGAAGTAGGGCTCGTCTAAGTTTGTGATTTCGTTTCTTGATAAGTTGAGACGAAACAAGCCTTCCACACCTGAAAATACGTAACAATATATTTTTATTTATTATGCAACAATTATTGTTTAGTATGTCGTCACATTAAGGAGAAATGCAATTCTGACGCTTTGACGTGAAAAAATATTTGATTCTCTAGAAATCAACTAATTTAATAGACCTACAAACTCTATAGTTTGTTCACGTCTGTATTCCTCAGTTGGAAAAGCAATTTCTAAAAGTAAAAATTTCAAGATTTGAAATTTGACTACGCAACCGAGTAGTGAAAATATTTGAGTTTAAGATACTAATTTAAAAGAGTATCGATATAATGCACTAAATAAGACATTTATGAACTAACCCAAGAAAGAATCAGTCTCCAGCTTCTGCACTCCAGATCTGGCTACGGTGAGATCAGTCAAGGATGGTAAATGGGCAAAGGCAGAAGCTGGAAGAGTCTCCACGCTTGATCCGATTACAGACAAGGAGCGAATCACGTCTGCATCATCTCCAAGTGACTCCACACTAATCTCATCTAAAGATACTCCTCTACATGTGCAGGACGGTGGATTAGCTTCTCTGAAACACAATCACAAACATAACAAAGGATAGAATTCGATACATATTATTAAGAACGTTTGTTTTAATAAATTCTATAGTTGAAATAGTGGAAAAAAATTGTTTTCAACAAAAGGTGGTACTGAATACTGATAGAATAGCAAACACAAGTATCTTCGTTTCTAAAAATCTTACGTCTCTAATTGAAAAGCATCTTTGATACATATTACTCGTCACATGTATTTTAATTTTTATGGCAGAGTTAGTTTTGAAGATTATGTATTATTAATAAAAACAGTCAAAATTGTCATTTTTATGATTTATTCAACCAGATAGTAGTATTTTTTTTATGAAAACTCCGTGACGGTTTAATCAAAACAGCTTTTTAAGTGTCGATATACTAAATATTTTTTTTATGGCTCATCACTTGATCAGTAAGATTGTAAATATGTATGAAATCTCAAATATTTCACTTACATTTCTAAGGTGCAACGAGTGGTCTGTCGAGTGTGACGACTGTGGTCTTCATTGTGGAAGAAAGGATTGCCCGATGTGATTGATATAAACGCAATTATAAGCGAAAGTGAATACATCAATTTCATCTTTATCTCTGTAAAAAAAAGATATTTTTAAGTCATCAAATATTATTTCTACTATAACATACAATGCTGCTATAAATATAATTTAACTTTTTTTCTGTAGTGAACTAACTAATCTCTCAAATCACCATGATATTTCACGGTGTCATCCCAATAATTGTGGCATAATGTTGCTGATGATGGTAATAATATGATGTAAACGTTTACAATGGTTGAACGAATTTCATTTATTTTTTCTTTCAAGCCCTTTCTGAAATAAAAGATGGTGCATTGAAAAGTAGAAATCTGTGATAAAATCTTCACACCTTGTTATTCGATTATCTATGGTTATTGTCGTTATCTCAACCAGGTGTGTTAAACTGAAGGCTCATAATATGTATCTAGATATATTTTAAAACGTCTCGTATTTTTTGCACGTTAAAACTCATTAAAATCCCAGTATTTAATGGATGTATAATATTGTTTTGTTAATCACAAATAATATTTCAACGATGCATTTTTCATATTCATATCGTAATAATGATAAATATATGTTATAAAAAATATACGTGAATCTGGTTTTATATTTGAAATACGATTTCATTTTATTTCCCTTTAAATTAACTAACCCGCATGCTCTATAACAAACGGACGTACCTAGATTTTTTTCTAGAAATGTACAAATTTCGAGACAAGAATTGTTGAAAATAACGTAAAAATGTGCAAAAATTTAACATTACTTACAACAATCCATGTTCCCATAGATATACATTTAAATACAACTGCGATACCTTTAACTGAAAAAATCTAAATACACCTGTATTTTACTAATTAAATTTACGAATTTTGTATTTCGGAATAGTTGTATTCGTATATAAATAGCAAAGAATCCCATTTATTAGATTTCAATGAATTTTCATGTCTGTTATAGTTAACCGGGTGATATTAAATCATATATAGATAGCCGGAAAAAAGAATCACTTTCCAACATATAATTCAAACCCGTTTTCTTATATAACAGAGTCGATACTCGATATACAGAACAAGTAATTTCTCGTTTTTGGTCCTTCTTAAAAAAAATGTTTGACAAGATTACACCTAAAAATATTTTGTTGTTTCAAATAAATTTGGTCTGATAGGGTAGTAGTTGTTGAAGCTGAACGTTTATAAACTTAAAGACTAAAAACAATAACAAAAATGTCACATTAAAATTATAATGAATAAGAAATTAATAAGTAAAACGTTACATATGTATGTATATTATTCTGTTTGATCATAAGAAGCCGTTGGTTTGTCTGCTCTGTCTGTGTTATTAGATGTTATACCGAGAAACCGTTGCTCAAAACTTACAGACAATATGGCGGGGTAGTCCACTCGTCGAAAATCAGTGAAATACGTGCGTACATAACAAAATAAATTACTAGAAAAGTGTACAGGTCGATGGAAAAAAAACATGATTTCCATCTTGTCTGTGTTCAGTATTGAACGATGTGTCCATAATAATGTGCATATTTTATTATAAAAAATATCGTCTATTGACGGATTTTTTTAGTTATAAAGTTATTTTAAAACAAAATATAATATACGTTTCGGTGTAGATTAAATGTGTTATTAAAATACATTGACTAGTTTGACAGTATTCACTTTTTTGAAAAGCTGTAAAAATACTTGTTCATAAAACTATTTAGGAATACACTATGTTATGATATGTTAGAATTCACCGTAAATTTCTTGACCGTTGCTGATTTCATTCGCAGGAGTTAAAATAAAACCCACGGGACCAATTTTTATAATAAAACTAGCTGGCCCGACGAACTTCGTACCGCCTCAGAATCTATAAATGTTGTGTTAATTTATTGGATGAATTAAATTCAGTTTGAATGAATACTCAAAATGAATTAAGTTTAATAAATGTTCAAAATTCAAAATGAAAAGTATTTAAATTACATTGAAATGATGTAATTCACGTGGCACAGTCGATAGATTTAAAGGAATGCAGTAGATCAACGATTTGATTTTGAATTGTGAAGTTTAAATGATCCACATCTTTTTTCTTAGCCCCAAGAATTGCTCGTTCACTCGACCAATTGTGATTTTTGTGATTAGATGTTTGGGAACATTTTGTTGATGAAGCCGTCCTTCGTTGAGACGAAATTGCAAAAATTCGGCGGAATCGAAATCAATCCGTTCGATTCGTCAACAGGAACACGGCCGTTATCGACGATAGTCAGCAATTGCTTGGAGAAATCTTCGGCAGATGGATCGTTTAAAAATGCAACTCGCATGTTTATCGTTAGCTGAAGTTTCTTCACATAGCGCCACAGAGTCGATGTTTTGAGGCAAGCGTTTATTTCATCGGCAGCGGTCAATCTTGGAATGACTGGTAGTGTTTGGCGGAAATCGCCAGATATTTAAATCATTGCGCCTTCAAAACATCTTAAGTCATTGCACAGATATTCGATTGAGTGCTTCCAATGCGCGTCTGTGCGTCATTGTGCATAAATCCCAGGTGATGATTTTACTTGCTACCAAAACTTTGGTCATTGCTGAGTGTTTCGCAATCTTGCATGTCAGTTTTTCAGTCGTTTAAAGGTTTAACGGATATTTCAGCACTGAATGAGCCATTCGCTATCCTTCTATCAACGTGGCCGCTATTCCAGAAGACGAAACTGCTACAGCAATTTCGGATCTCGCACGAACAGTCGCCATAATCAATGACATGAGGAATATCTTCCCAGTCCCACGATGTGGCGTTGGCATTCCTAACTTGACTAACAAAATGCCTCACATGAGGTAACACATGTCTTCGATCTAAATCAAAGCCTGGTTATTTATCTCTTCATTCACTTCGAGATCGGGATTCCCCGAACTGACACGAATTCGATGTAAAATGTCTTCCGACATGTCATCCTTGTACAGTTCACATGGATTCGATGCATTGGCGGATCCAAGGGGGGGGGCCATGGGGGCCATGGCCCCCTCCTTGGGAGAATTTATTTTCCATTTTTATAATTTATTAAAACTTTATTTTGAAATGGGCTCTTTAATTGTTTAGTTTACTATGTTTTATAGAATACATACTTACTTAATTATATATTGACTATTTTTATATACACCCAATCTTTTTTTACGCGATACATTGGAGGAAGGTGGCGCGTAAAAAAACCTCACTTTCATATGATTTGATAAATCGGTTCCAAAAATCAAAATATCGCGTAAAAAAGTATCAAAAATGTATGAAAAAAAAATTGTTCCTCTAATAAACGCAAAAAATATTTTTTTACGGTGCCGTCCAAAAAAATCGCGTAATTTCAAAATCGCGCAAAAAAATCGCATAAAAAAGGCTTTCATCTATTTTTTAATGTATTATTTATGTATCATGCTTATTTTCAAATTGAATGGCCTCCTCCTGGGACAATTTCTGGATCCGCCACTGATTCGATGTGAAGCATGTCAAAATAATGATAGAAAATAATGTGCGTATCTGACTTGGAGATTCAGAAACAATTTCTTCAGCGATTGTCATGTCCCAATAAGTATCATTTTCAAGCAAATTGAGCTGTTGACATGCAAGTAGAAAGAAGCATTCGTCATTTTTCGGATGAACTGTGTAAATGCGACCAAGAGCATCAATAGTCATTCGGGTGATCAGGAACCGCATCGCTTTGCTTTTGACGTTAAAATTTCTTCGATATAGCGTTCCAAGTGTAATAAAGTGTCATCTCAGAGCAAAGCAACGTTCGTGCAAAATATTGTTGTCAAAAATTTATCATACCTAATTATAAACATAACCTTATTTCAATATTATCCGATTTTCTTTCGTTTTCATTTCATATCATCGATTTCTTTTATTCTAATCCATATTCTAAATTTAAAATTATTTATAAGCCAATCGTATGCAAAAGAAGCAAAAACAAACAAATATAGAAAACAGTGCCATCTAGTGTCATCTAACTGAACCCAGCATAAAACAACATGTCATTATTTGAAGCTTGTTCCTAATTTAAAAATCTTGTTCTGTATGAAGATATTAATTTTCTTTATAATTTCTTTTCCGTGATATTTTTCCGATGTTTTATTGCTTATTCTGCTATTCTAGTCAAACACAAATTTAATAAATCAAAGATCATTGAATTTCATGCAGTAATTCTCGAGATATACGTGGTGTAACTAACCCGACTTTGTTTTATATATATAGATTTACCACCCTCTTTATTTTGTATGGTTAATATTTTAATATCAAAGTGCCTAATGCATTTATACAAATAACTGCTCTTAAGAATGTCTCAAAAAGTTTAACACCATTTGAAATACTATTTTTTTGTAAGTACACGACCAATTTTGCTCTACGAGTATATTCAACTGATATCAGTCCTTTCCAGCTGAATCCAGCAGTCCTTTCCAATTGACAGCTGAAGCGCCAACCTAATTGTTTACTCCGTTAGTTTTCTTCAAAACCAAAAAGAAATTGCAACTGGACGGTGTGAATAGTGTGATAAGGCAAATCAATCATAAAGCTGGCCCTTATTGAATAAGATATGCAATATAATTAGTCAAAAGAAGTTTCACAAAGTAAGGAAACAGGTGCAAAATGTAATGATTACTTCATCAATGTTAGTTGTAATTTTTTAAGTTGAATTTATCAAAATTATGTTGTGTTTAGGTTTATATACTATTCCAGCACTGTGCCACGGGTGCTGAACATCGCGATAGGAGTAGTAAAAAAGTGTCTCGGTCACAGTCTGCGGTGCCGGGCTCGATTCCCGCACGATGATTAATCACAAGTGGAACAACGTGCAGCGCGGTGTCCGCGGGAGAGATGCGTGTAATTGAATTTATTTTGAGCTGCGTTGTGCTTTGTTATTGTGGGAGGCAAAGCTGTCTCCACTCATAAACCATACAATACTCTACATGCCAACAAGTTTACATACGTGTAGATTACAATACTTTCACAATAGTTTACTGTGCAACAATCTTGAAAGACGATATATTTTATAATATTCCAATTGGTCTAAGAGATGATTTGCTACTTTTTTAAATTTTGATTTGATTAACTTTAAGAAAAAAACGTTTTATTGAAATAGTTTTTGGTCTTATGTAAATTTTCCGTCTTTTGACAAAACCCAAAAACATTCCGATAAACTAAACTTGTTTTTTACCATATCCTCTTATAATGTTGTGATTCTAATTGATCTTTACAGAAATCGTTTAACGAAAACTGAATGTAAGTGAGCAGTTCAACCTCTCTCTTCAGATATGGTAAGGATCAAAGTATGCGGTTAACAAATGACTCGTTGTTATCTTTTCACACAATTTTCACCCCGCTGTGGTAAGAAAGAGGAGAAAGAAAGAGAGGAAAAGATACAGATATCTTTACAAATTCATAATTCGATTGAAAAATTATCATATTGTGTAGATTTCTTTTCCGAATCCTCATCCCGCAATTACGATCTCTCACATACAGAAAATCTGACATTATGTTGATATTATTTAATGTTAATTATTGTTTGTGAATTGATGTAAAGCCCTCTTTTTTCTTGAAAGATCTCTGAAAATATTTCGTATTTGTGGCGTAGCTTGTATGGCGTAGCACCGATCGTAGCATTTGCGGTATTATTGAAAAATTATGTTATGGTATATTATGTACGAAAAGACATACCGATCATTTAAATCGAATGAAATAATTCTTGTATAGACTCAGAGTTTTAATCATTGTTTTTTTTTAATTTTTTTTTATTAACCAGCGCGCATCAGAAAGATGATTGATTAATTTATTGGAAACACAGCTATTTTAATGTATAGAGGTATTTGAACAAGGAAAATATTAGATATGATTTTGTCAAATAATTATTGTAATATATATATATTGCAATTAAAATATTTACATAGTTTTTACCGTCGTTATGATATACGCACATATGGTATAGAATACGACTTATCCAGGATATTTTAATTGTTTCAATAAAAGTCCAAACACATGCAGAGTTATTTCCTACACAATACTTACACGACGGAATTTAATTTAATAGGTGACTCGTTGATCACACAAAAGGGTCGCTGTTAAAGTTCTCGTTACACGCCCATAACAATAATAATATGCATGGTTTAATAAGTTTAATATACTATACACAAATACATAAGGCTTGTTACAGGTCAACCTCGTGGAGACGTCACGTCGTTAGAAAACCAGTAAATAATTTTACAATAACTTCATTCAATATGCAAGAAAAGAGTATTGCTTTGCAATAAAATTGATAATCGTTTAATTGCGTGGATCACGAACATGTATTTTTTTTAAATATTTAAATAATTCAATCTGTCAGTCTACTTTTATGCTTCTTCTTTATTCGTGTCCGCTTTTCGTGTGATGGACAATACCACCATTTAATGAGATTGCAGTCTTAAAAATCCATATAAATATAATAATTAAAAGATTTATCGTTAATAAAAGGATCCTTTCATTTACGGCAGATCATATGGCACCTCTAATAATATTAATAACTTGAGTTAAAACAATTAGTTATTTTTACAAAAGTAAAAAACTGAAGCAAAAACACTGTAGGACACTTACATATATTATAAGAAAATTATCAATATATATTACAATTTAATACATGTCCGCTCCCAGATTAAAGCAAATAGCCTCTCAATGGATGTGTTTCGCAAAAAAATATTTTACGAGAACTGATTGTTACCCACTTGCTCAACTTCTCTTCTTTTCAAGGACATAAATTATAATTCTGGGACAGGAGAAGCGGGTAACTAGTCGCTCTCACTACTACCCGCTATTTTAGGATTTGAAGGGTAGGAAAGAATTTTCAGACATCACAAAAACCTATATCTTTAAACAGAAATTAATAAATCGATTGAAAAAATGCTCTTCCGAAACCAACGACGCTGACCTGTTTCATTACAGACTCGACATAAATATACCCGAAAAACAATACGTATGTTTGGATGCTTTAACTTTTTTATTCCTACCCACTCTACCCTGCAAATGAGGCACAATAAAAACGTTAGTCTCAAAATTTGTTTATTTCTCACTTTATTATTAGTGAGTGCCTTACTTTCTAAACTAAGCGACTGAGTTACAATTAATTTTAGTTAAAAAGACATTTGCTAAGAAGTTTATCGAGCGAATATCGTAAGTTTTTTTAAAAATAATAATGTAATTATCGAAAAAGTTTCTCTGATACAATGTGTTACGTTTATTCTAACGTAACCGCGAGCCATGTTATTAGTTTAATGTGCCATCAGCTTATTGTGCGTTGGCCCTCCAATGACCGAATAGCGCAAGCGAGCGAGCGTAAGAAATTGTTTTATTAATTTGAAAAGGGTTTGTGTTGCACATCACCTTATTGTTTGAAAATGGCATTTGTGTGTGCAACATAACACACACACATTCAAATTTAACTTGTATATAATAAGCAGACATGAATCAACCTTTATAATAAAATGCATAACAATTAATGAAAATTGACTGTATAACTTTATGTGTTTCTGTATTATATATTTTTTAATGATTATAAAAAAAAACATAATTTCCATTAGATTTTATACTGGTATACCTGTATCACTGACAATTGAACTTTTATAAAGGATGCTATTGCTAGGGGGAAAAAAAATTGCAATTCTGGTTTTTTTTTGTTGATTTCAAGGTTTCATAAATTTTGAAGCAAAAATAATAAATAAGTGTAAATAATATAATATTAAAGCTCTCATGACATGAGAATGCGTTAGAATTTGTGGTTTTATTTCATGGATGGGCTGGAAGGGCTCGGAGGTGCTCGCGCGAGTCTCTTGGTAAATTTTAGTAAGGAAATCGAGCCCCTTGTTAATTTAAGAGAAAACAATATTCTCATATCAAATAAGTACATAACTGCAATTTCTGACTTAATATTATCTACGACAGCTTCAGTATACACAGTAGTACATTGTTAGCTATTTAGATTGATAAGTTTACAATAAATTGCATGTTGTTACATATTATAAGTGTATTAAGTAGCAATGGATCACTATTTGAAATATTGCATATAATTGCATAGGAGCGATAAAAAAATCACTCCTTTCTTAGAACACCGAAAATTGCTTTGAAATTAAGCGAGCCCTTGTTAACGAATTGGCAGCCTACCGCTGTTTTATTCGTATTAAAAAAATCACTTTTATGAAATGCATTTTTTATCCTAATTGATACACAATTGAGGAACAAGCAACAAGAAAGAAAAATGGGATGTTTTTGTTATACGTCAATGCGTACTATCATATTTTTTAATTTGTTAAATATTTAATAAATATAAAAAACATACGTCTGTTGGGCACTATCCATAGGATGTACGCAGCGGAACTGAGGGATGCTGGCATGTCATGGGAGGAAGCAAAGCAATTGGCGGGAGGCAGGGAAACATGGAGGTGCCGCGTGGCGGCCATTAGATCCACATAGGGAGCGAACATGGCCAAAGAAGGGAAGAAGAAGAATATTTTTTTATAAAATTAAAAAAAGTATTACAGCGTATGCTTATAGAGCTAAATATTTTAAGTAAAAAGATCATATCATTACGAGATAACTCGATGAGAATTGAGATCAATCCGAATAAATTCACGTAATAAGAATCATATATTTTAGAGCTATAGTTATTATCTGATTTAAAAATTGAGTTGAAGAGGTTGTCACTAAAATGTACATAACTGAAAAAAGCTTTGTGTCTGGCAGATATAATGCAAATTTAAAACGGGTATAAAATAAACAACGACGCTCGAAAATAATCTGTATTCTATAGTCTATATTATCCTAACAAAGAATATCCTTATCCCAATTTGATACGTTCCAGTACCAATTTTATTTGTAGTTGGTTCGATTGAAAATTATTTGATTGATGAGTTTTTATTTGGCCTATGACACGCATTAGTCGGTCTGTCGCGTAGCAAATAATACTAGCTAACATCTTGTAAATAATTGTAAATTATATTTTACGCCCTCCACGTTGTTCATTGTTCCTCGAACGACGATCTTTTTCCCGCCTTTTTTTCGCGGCTTGCATGAGATGTCAAACTTTTTTGGACACCGCCAAAATATGAGACTATTTATATTTATAAAAAAACCGTCAATTGTTGCTATAAGTGATTCCTTAGAACTAAAAAACAATTCAATTAGTAAATAGTTATTGAATCAATAGCAAATTAGTAAAACTAGTGTTATTGTTAACGAATCATATAAATAAAATCAATACATTTTTTTGTGAGTAGAATAGTTAATTACGACAACAGCCGCTTGGTGTTGCGATACTACAATTTAAAAAAAACTTTGAATGATGGTAAGCACGCAATTTATGGTTTCATCCATGCCTTTTCCCAATTTTGAAATATGTATTACAATTTTAATGGAAGATTTTAACTTGCAGTTAACAAAGTTTGGTTATTATAACTTATTTTTATAAGTAAATGAATAGTGGTACGCTTATTGCTCCCGCTAGCTTTCCAGAATCAAAGGGGAAAAAAATAAAGTATGTTTTTTTTAATTGTTCGATAAAAAGTTCCAACAAAGCCTTCAACCATACTATCAAGTCGTGGATTGGGAATGAACCTATTCAAGTCCATTGCCTTTTTGGATACGTTTTTACTGATTCGTTCGCTTGACTCATTTCGTAAAAACATTAGATTCTCCGAAAGTCTTTTGTTTCCTTCCTTCTAATGACAGAGTTATTATATCGTGAAGAAAGTTAACGATTCAAGAATATTCTATGTTTTATATCGAAGCCAACTAGTGAAAATCACACGATACAAATATTCGACCATTATTTTGCATTTTGTGCGCTTGCAAACGATGCATTGCTAGTATTATGCCAAAAAGCTCAGTAACCTGCAGTGGCCGAACCGTTACTCTTTTTTTTAATCCATATCCGCTCTCACTGTAAAGCATACGGCATCTTAATATGTATCTCATCATAAGTTTTTCTATGACAACTACTTGTTACTCCGTTTTTCAAGCTCTCTTTTTTCCGAAGAGAATATGAATAAAAAGGACATAACTTAGACATGAGTGAGATAATCAATTTTTGTAAACTGTGGTATTTTAAAATAAAAATGGTGGGAGAGAATTATTAGCCATCACAAACATCAATACCTTTGAACCAGAGGTGGGCTGGAGAGGGCTCGCAGGGGCTCGGGCGAGCCCCTTGTTGAATTTTACTGAGACCGGCGAGCCCCTTGTTAACTTAAGAGAAAAAATATTCTCATATCAAATCAGTTTATAACTGCATATTCGAATTTATATATTATCTTTGACAGCTTCAGTATACAGAATAGTACATTTTTAGCTCTTTACATTGATAAGTTTACGGTAAATTGCACATTGTTACACATTATACGTGTATTGAGTAAAAATCGATTGCTTATTTAAGTATCGTATATAATTGCATAGGAGCGATAAGAAAATTCACTCCTTCCTCAGAACACTAAAAATTGCTTCGAGATTAAGCGAGCCTTTTGTTAACGTATTGGCAGCCCACCGCTGCTTTGAACAGATATCGATTAATGAGTTGAAAAAAATGCTGTTCATACTGGGACTTGAACTCATGAGATCCGTCATTTAAACCAACGAAGTTGACCACTACACCATGTAGCAGACTTATTTATACTAAATTAAATATCTTAACTCAATATGTATACAGTTGACAGAACACTGGCTGTAAAATTTTGATTCGTTTCTGTAAACGCTCTCATGCAGGGCTAGTTCGATTGATCCGTAAAATGGACCCTATTAAATTAATATTCTTCAAAGTTTTTTTTTACAAATTACATTTAGTGAATGTGCGTGCCGGATCGCTATAAAAGCGTTAAATTGTCGAATGTTCTTCCATTGAATAACAAAGGAAAACATTCCAAGACCAGGGAATATTGAATAATGTAGGTGGTAGAAGCAAAGTACGAAACATTTTACTCACCTATTTTTCAATTTCATAATTTTGTGAGCTCTACGTTTATAATATCGTCTGTGGAAAGAAAAGTGATGCACAAACCGCGGCCCTTTTTGAATTTTGTGGCGGCCCTTAAATCTTTTTCTCAAACAATTTTTTTTCACGTAAAACATTTATGTAATAAATGTAAGCAAGCTTTTTCTTCAATGAAGGAGAATAAATCGGTTCATATTATAGAAACAGGCTTACTAATATTATGTCAAATTAAAAATTAACAAAGACCAAGATTGTATTAACTTGCATATAAATGAAACATACATATTTCACAATGAAACGATTTTTTAAAAAGCAAGTACTCTTAATCATTTTTTTGCATGGCTTATTTATTTTCGAAACAACACGGTCAAAATAATATAATAGAACCTATTACTCATTTATCTAAATTCACTTAATCTTTTTTACACGGTTTTAAGGCTGTTTTACATGAAATGTACATATGTTCTGTATAAAAAAGGATTGAGCGTACTTGAAATCATTTTTTTCTTTGCGGCCCGAACCCACGATAATTTGTTTTATGCGGCCCGCTAGAAGGTAAAGGTTGTGCATCACTGATTTATCTGATTCAACATAAGGCCGCAGTAAAGAAAACTTTGACACCCCTCCCCACCTTTTTTTCGACTGTTAAACATATAATGGGTTGATTACGCTTTTTTCCAAACGCTTGCTTATATATTTTCGATCAAGTGAATATTTTGATCAAGTCAAAAGGCCGCATCAGAGTAGCCAAGAGGCCGCAGGTTCCCCTCCACTGATCTAGACTTATCAGCACCCATAATGCAACATAACTAAAAATGATAAAACTATATGGGATTAGGACTAATTGAGATGAATAATTCAATACCGCAATTTCAATACTTCATAATTAATACTGGTAGTGTTTTTCGTTTCATTTAAAGTGGTGGAACGGCGTTCCGGCACCATTTTTCTTTGCATTTTTAGTGTTTCAATCAATATTCGAAAAATATATTTTTATAAAAATAAAATTGGCTGTTTGTCCCTATCTTGGGCACATGGTATCGTTCGTAGCACTCATAAATTATTATTATCATAATACAAAACAATACTGGGTCCATAGACTTACTCTGAAACCAAAACCAGAGGTGCAATACATTGATTCAGAGGAAAACAAGGCTTCCGTGACGGATCTCACAGATTCGAGTCCCAGTTCGAACAGCATTTCCTTTAATCGATTTTGGTTATATATAAAAAAAATCCAGCCTTGCATCTTAAAATTAACAGTGCATAGCAAGAGCGACTAATAGACTAATTATTATAAATCAATAACAAATATATCGTAAGAATACTAATTAGTTTTTTTTGTTATTAAATTGTTACAAATATCTATAGTTTACTTTAAAAGTTATGTTACAGAGTTAACGTTCGAAAAATATATTTTTAGACATCAGTTTTATGTAAACAGAGGTGAGCTGCCAATACGTTAACAAGGAGCTCGCTTAATCTCGAATCAATTTTTAGTGTTCTGAGAAAGGAGTGAATTTTCTTCTCGCTCCTATGCAATTACATACAATACTTAAATAAGCAATCGATTTTTACTTAATACAAGTATAATTTGTAACAATATGCAATTTACCGTAAACTTATCAATGTAAATATCTAAAAATGTACTGTTCTGTATACTGAAGCTGTCATAGATAATATATAAATTAGAAATTGCAGTTATAAACTAATTTGAAATGATTATATTGTTTTCTCATAAGTTAACAAAGGGCTCGCCAGCCTCAGTAAAACTCAACAAGGGGCTCGCGCGAGCCCTTGCGAGCCACCTTCAGCCCACCCCTGTATGTATATTTAATAAAGTGACTATACATAATAATTGTACACTTGTAAAAGCACTACATATACTTGTTTAGTAAATTATATTTGCTTTGTTTGCAGGTCGCAATTTCACCTGCCCTGACACGTGCGTGTTTCAGAGCGTGAGTTAAGCCGTCGTCACTTCTTCAGTCACCTTTATTGATTACATTAATCAAATTAATTAAATATTTGATTGATATTGCTTGGATTTTGACTCACCCGAACGATTTTGTTTAATCTACCGAACGAATTACGAAGAATAAAAACGATCGCCGTAAAAATGTGAGTTGGTACAAGACTGCATGTTACCTGCGTTTTGTTGGTACACGGTTGAATCCGTTTTAAAAACCATCCATCTAAATTTTTCGAAAAAGATTCATTATTATTTTTTCATTTGTTTTCATGTGACGCATGCATAATTATGAGATTATCTTAGCCACGCTGAATAAATGTATAAACGATAATAGTTTAATAAATTTTCATGTGTGTTGAATAAATAATAAAACCATAGCAATTGCATCGCACGCAAGTCAAGAGTAAAGTAAGTATGAATTTTAATATTTCTAAATAGTTTAAACCTTTTAGCTGCCGTAGATAATTAATACTAATTACCTAGCACGCCGGCTATAATTTGCTACTATTAAATTAATTAGTTATTGACGAGATAACTCGTCTCTGGGATGTTGAGCACGAAAAATTTTACCAAATATCTCGTCTGTGGCAGCCATCGGTTTAAGATAAGTGAACAATACCTTATTCCTACATTAAATAAATGGGTAATTAAAATTTCATGCTTAGTAAAAATATGTGGGGGGCTTATTTGATTCACCAAGAGTAAGTGTTTTACACAGAGTTTTCAAAAAATACATTTATTAGGTGAGTATAAGAAAATTTACAAAAAAAATATTAAAGAAAAAAAACAAAATTATTTGTTATAAAATTGTTATGTGTTTAAAAAATTCAAGATTTTATCAAAAATATACTATATCTCAAGTAAAAACACTCAAGTCAAACATTTCATATAAAATTTCGTTGAATGTAATTATAATATGTGGGCCCATTAGAGGTGAAGTGAGCCAAGTGGTATTTAAGAAAAAATAAGTTAGATGCGTTGTTATATTTTACACGTCTTAAAGTATCGTAAAAGTGAAGTAACCTCAGTTAATCCACATTGCAACAGTCCACCAAAACAACAAATAAAAACGTGATTGTACTTAAACGTCCAAGAAAAAAGTTTTACCATTTTACTAGTTGGCTCACTTCACCTCTCGAGGGCCTATATAATATAACTGTCATAATTTACCAATTCAACACTGTGATAAAAGAAAAGGCAGTTTGAAACTTAAATTCTTATACAATCACTGTACTAAGACCAAAAACACCGTGTGTTTACTTAGCAGGGTAGTGTTTTGTTGAAATATGTATTGATTTGACATCAAGATTTCAGATATAAACACGAGAAGCGTGTTTTTCAATTGAGTACTTATAAAAAATGATTTGAGTGTCTAAACATTGTTAATATTTAAATAATAAAAAGGTGTGGTTTAAAATATGTTGACGTAAAAAACATCTGTCCTTTTAAAATACAATTTTAATTAAAATATATTTTTAATATAATTATATGTCACATTTCATTTATTGCAAATGTGATGTAGTAAGTAAGAATTAATAAACATGACATCTTTTTTATTATAAACCTTCTTCGAATACATGAATGTTATCATTATTATTGTGTTTGGGTTTTCTCGATGATTCATCTTTTAAAAAATACGCTTATGACATGAAATATTAGATAAATTCCAGTTATTTACATTTCCCACAAATTTATGTTGATTTCAAAATTAAAATTGCAGATACGTTGTTGTCAAAATAAACAATCTGTCGTTCATCAAATATTATTTTCAATTATTTTTATATGAAAACACAATTAGCCAGAACAGATGACTGATGAGTTTGTGATGGGGAAAAACGCTAAAGATTTTATTTTTTGTTCACATTAAAGTATAATAAAGAAAGAGAATTGATATCGCCCAGTAATATAATACCTACTTGTACAGTACTAACGAGAAATAAAAAAATGTAGTGTGCGAATTAGTCGGGATTGGGTCGAAGGGGTTAATTAAAACGATTTTTTTATGGTGGTATAATCGTAGCATCGTAAATATTGAACATGCATATATAAAAGTATACACACCTTCATATTACCAGGGATGGCAATATCGGGTGAATATATAAAACCAGTATTTCATGATTAATATTGGTACCAAAAAAATGCATTTTTTTATTAGTAAAAACACAATATTCCTTTGTACTTCATTCCACTTTATTTAATATGTCAGGACCGGTTTCGCTCATTACGAGCATCGTCAACTGATAAGAAATATAATTTAACAATGCTATTTATACAAAAATGAACAGTTATAAACAATTGGCATTGAAAAGAAAATACCAATTACATGAGATGACTTTTAATGTAAGATTATATGTTAGATGTGTTATACATTTTAATTTTTTGCTATTTTAGAATCACTTTTAATGTAATTGGTATTTTCTTTTCAATGCCAATTGTTGTTTATAACTGTTCATTTTTGTATAAATAGCATTGTTAAATTATATTTCTTATCAGTTGACGATTCTCGTAATGAGCGAAACCGGTCCTGACATATTAAATAAAGTGGAATGAAGTACAAAGGAATATTGTGTTTTTACTAATATAATGCCTTTCCACCAAGTATTGACAGTGAACACCCTAAAAGTGATAAATGCATTTTTTTATTATTATTATTACCAGTTTTAGTCACAAAATACTCGTTTTTAATAAGCTGATACTCAACACATTCACCCAAATAATTAATTGTTAATGAGCAGATATTTTGTAAATCTCTTTGCATGGCTTAAATATAAAAAACAAATAAAGCATTTTAATAAAAATCAATCAAAATACCACATTTTTGAAAGACCGTAGACGATATGTAAAATTGTAGACGGTGATTTAAGTTCTGGACTGCATAAAGTTTATTGTCAATATCGAACCATAATCGGCAAAAGAACTTATGCGACACAATTTGGTAAATTGCATTTTAAGCCACTAATTGTTCAATATCGCCTAAGGCGTCTGTGACAAAAACTGTAGAGCGTTATCTCAATTGCCTGATCATTTTTAGAGCCTGTGCATATTAGTGTTTTGACTTGTTTCACGTAGACCCCGGTTGAAAAACGCTGATCTAGAGAACTTAAAGTAGTCAGACAGTTTTATTTTAATATCAGGACAGGCATTGAACATATATAAATATTTACTAAACGCACTTACGGAATTTCCTTTTCGAACTTAATTTAGAACAGCTATTCCTGTAAAATTTAGGAATTGTCGGTTGCGATTTTATGCCTATTACGAGTCGATATATTAACGGAAATATGTATAATACATCTTTTAATACCTTCTCTGTTTGCTTACTAATCTCATAAAACTCGCGTCACAAATAAATATAAAAAAGTATGTCAATCATTTTAGATAATAAATAATAAATACTTACGTCTGGTCTTTGTATACATGTATGAATTGTTTGAAAACAGACACAAGCCTCACTTCACTTTTTTTACTACACACATAAAATAGCACACCAAAAATCAATGACTATACATAAATATAAAATGTATTTTGAATGCATAGACCCAATAGGAATAATTGTTTTCTGTACGACAGAAAGTATACTACTAAGATTTAATGACAGTTGTCATCATTGTAGTTAATGATTGTCGAATATCTGGCCTTATAAAGTCAACTAATTCATTGATACAGAACCATTTATCGATTTATCACTTTTAATGTGTAAACTGTTAATTATTGATGGAAAGCACTATATGTAAAAAAAGAACCATTTTTTTCAGGGCTGTGGAGTCGGAGTTGGATTCGGAAAAACCGTAAAAATATAATTTGTTAGTCTATTCATGTCGATTGGTAAAATCTACAAGAATCTATTCTAGTAAGTAAAGTGATCTGATGGTATACAGATATCACTCTTAAGGTGTTCACTGTCAATACTTGGTGGAATGGCATTATAATAAAAGATTTTTAATACTTTTCCACTTAAAATTTATTCGATCAGGACCGGTTTCGCTCCTCACGAGCATTATCAACTGATAAGGAAAATAAATTAAACAGTGCTATTTATACAAGTTAAATTGAAATAAAAAGGTGTAAGCAATTACTAACAATTAAAAGCATTTACAAATTACATTATAATTAAACAAAATTAAAATGCTTAACACCTATAACATACAATAAGTGGCAAATGACCTTTTTATTTCAATTTAACTTGTATAAATAGCACTGTTTAATTTATTTTCCTTATCAGCTGATAATGCTCGTGAGGAGCGAAACCGGTCCTGATCAAATAAATTTTACGTGGAAAAAGTACTAATTTTTTTTTATTATTTTTAGTATACAGATATGTTAGTTAAGTGGAAATATTTTTAAAAATCAATTCGCAGTCGAAGTCGTCTTTTTTTTCACCCGACTCCACATCCCTGCTTTTTTGTAGTAATTTCATACTAATTATTAAGGATCAGGACCGTTTTTGCCCAACACGATCATTATTAACTAAATGTGTAATGAATACAAAAACTGTTTTTCAATCACATGCTTATAAACCATGTACAAGGATGAAGGATGAGGTAAGTTAATGAGTAATAATAAAATAATCGTTATCTCCGTGAATTGCGTTTCAAAATTATGAACGGAATGAAAATTAAAAATCACAAAAAAATCATACTTATTAAAACAAAAATTTATTTAAAAAATATATGTATCGATGTGTTTGTTCGGGAATTTATGTATGTGTATATCATTACAAAATAAAACGACTAGAATTTTTTTAAACATAAAATAGGTTAATAAATATAAATCCAATAAAAAAACAACTTTTAGTAAAATGATTCTTAGTATCATCCTAAATAGAAGCAAAAATGGTATGAAAAAAATATTTATAGAATAATACCTTAACTCAATGTTAATTTAACAATATATAGGTGTACACAGTGGCGGATTGAGCACATGAGAGGCCCCAGGCGCAATAAAATTTGGAGGCCCTGTTTTTCGGATAATATAAAAACGTCATAAAACTCCACGAAAAATAATAAAAATATAGCAAAATCTGAAAAAAGGATGTGAGTTATACATTATAAGCTATTTTTGAGGGCCCTAAAATTAGGAGGCCCCAAGCGCGCGCCTCAATCGCTTATAGGGTAATCCGCCACTGGGTGTACATTAAATTTGAATTAATAATTGCTTAGTGTTTCACAAACAAAATATCAACAAAAATGTTGCTGACCGCTTGTTTGTATTATCAGCTATATATACTTGATTGTGATATGACGACAAAGTTCAAAGTTAATTGTTTCATGCTATTGAAATGGCAGAAATTTCATATTGGTCATATTGAAAAACCACCAAAATTATACAGATCTATAATATTATGTCATTGACATTGACAGTCAATCGCTATATTACTTATTAATAATGTTCTAATGTCATTTTTACTGCTTATTACGGCGTTTTTTGTTGTTGTTGTATATTGAGCATATTTTTTTTTTTCAATTTAACATCCCTTTCCATACACGTGACATTAAAATGGCCATTATATCTTTGTGCAGGGTTTCTCAACAGCGTGTTCTAAGGGGGCCACAGAGATTTATTTTTGTTTTGGGGAGCCACATCACAGTTTAGGGGGGCCTCGGGTATTGATAAAACGATACAGGGAAGAGCATAATGGCGGACGTCGCGCTGCTATTTTTTGTAAATCCGTAAATAAAATAAATTACTGGCATTCTAGATTCTAAAATCTCGGAAGAGCTATAAAAAAAAGTACGTTTTTGAAATTATAATTTTCATGTGAAGACAAATCAATGGCATGGGGGCCACAGAAAAATAAAGACACTCAAAAGGGGCCATGCTCCCAAAAAGGTTGAGAAACACTGTCTTAGTGTACTTGATTTCGACGTCGTATTGTGTTAAATGGAAATCATCTAAAAATTTAAGTGGTTAAAACGGCAAAGGGAAAAGTGTCTCCAGAGAAAAAAAAACTTGTAAATGAAGACAGGGGTGGGCCGGAGGGGGCTCGGAAGGGCTCGCGCGAGCCCCTTGTTAATTTCAGAGAAAATAATAATCTCAGATCAAATTAGTATATAACTACAATTTCTGACTTATATTTTATCTACGGCAGCTTCAGTATACACAGTAGTATAGGATAGGCCTCCTTGTCACCCATTTTTCTTTACTCATGAATGTATTAAAATAATTGTAAGTATTGTTTTCATGATAATTTCAAATAGTATTCATAAATTACTTTATATTATTGCAATGACGATAAAGAATTACATTTTAAAATTGAAAATCTCTGCAGATTTGTTGTAACTTGCAAGTATAACAGGAAAATAACAAACCACAAAATCCTCGTGATTCGTGACTGCTATACCGTACCCTATATCCCGAAACCAGATAAAGAAATGTTTTGTCTATTGTTACTTACATTTTTATTCTTAAAAAGCCAACTTTTCCTCATGGTTATTATTGTGCGAAAGAAAAAAAAAAGAAACAGGAAACACTGATAACTACAAAATATTATCTTGGTTAGAATATTTTTTTTAGTAAAAGCATTGTTTTTAAATTTAAAAAAAAATACTTACAATCTAAGCGATCACGATGTCACTGTTATATCAAAAAAAAAAATATTAGTTAGTTTTCCCGTTTTCCTATTTACTTACAACAAAATGTGTCAAAGTCACGAATGGACTTTCAGTTTCCTGACTTTTTTTATTTCTGAGTTGGTACAGACAATGTATTTATAAATAAAGATTTGCCGCCAGTGTGCTCGAGTGGTCAACATTGTTGGCTTCGGCTACGGAGGGCCCGAGTTCAAATCCCGGTGCGGACAGTTTTATAAATTGATTTTTCAATTGATTTATGAATTTATGTTCAAAGACATATGTGTATGTGATGTCTTGAATTCCTCCCTCTCACCCATCCTATCCTATGAATCGGGGCGTATCGAGAGCAATTAGCTTACCTCTAATCCTGTCCTAGGCTTATTCTTCTATCCCTACTCTCTTTGGAAAAAGAGAGGTTGAGCAACTGAGTAACAAGCAGTTCTTGTAGAAACACTTCTGTTGAGATAAACTCCATTAAGAGTCCATATGCTTCACATTGGGAGCGGACATGGTTTAAAAAAAAAAGATTACTCCAGCTTAAAACTTCGAATGCATAACTTACTAAACCTTAATTAATATTAGTAAATATGATTGAACTATACTTAAAGTGTATTTTCTACACTTCCAGTTCTATCCCTAAAATCGCTGCACGCTACTGCGTTCGATTATAATTTGCCGTGCTTGGGGCCTGATTATGCAGCTAAAAACACACATCCAGGGCCCGGACTGGTAATTCCCCCCGTGGGAGGTCATTTAATTTTCCACGCAGGCTGGTGCGGCAATCATTCTGATAAACGCACCGGTCGTAAATAACATGTCGTAGGGATTTTAACCTGATCGTTGTGGTTTACAGAAAATACCAGAATGGTAAAACTCGGCTCATTGTTTTCCGAGCAGTAGTGTACATTTAAATAGTAGTATTCATCTTCTGTGACTACTCAAATGGTCATTAAATAAGAAGTATATAATTTAAGGCCATAGTATTGTTTCACTAGAAATGAAAAGCCATAAATAATGTATCTACTAAACCTGTTAACCATACAACTCATATGGTGAACGTAATCTTCCAAAGACGAATTCTCCGCAAAAGAATATTCCGTACACCGATTATTACGTACGAGATTCTTCATTATATAATATATATCGTAAGAATTAGATTTTATTTTGTTTATTGGTAAACCTTACGCTATTCTATCTGATAATGCTTTACTTAGAGAAGCATAACACGTGTCACAGGTTGAAACACAAGTTGAGTAACAAAATTTTAATCGTTCAAATTATTTACACTCCCACAGATTTTGTCACTAACGACCCGGGTTTCGCCTTTAGGCATCTTCAGTCAGTTTAAGTTCATCCGTGCACTTGAACGCCTGAAGATGCCGAAAGGCGAAACCCGGGTCGTTAGTGACAAAATCTGTGGGAGTGTACATAATTTGAACGATTCAAATTTAATATTGAAATTCCACCAAGCACCTTCAGTCGAAATCTTAAATTATATTGAGTAACAAAGTTATATAATTTCATTTCCCGTCAAAAATATCAAAAATAATTAAATTATTTTTGAAATAATCGAAATTTAAAAAAAAATCGCTAAAATAAAAAAAATACTTGTACATCGATCAGTAAATTAAGTTTTTTTTCACTCTGAACAAATCATGTCATTCAGTTTGTTAACTAAATATCATTTTAACGGCATTTGAAATTAAAATCAAGCTAATATCGTGATAGATCAATTTCAATCACTTGAATTAATGCGTTTAAAATATTGACGCAAATTTGATATAGCTGATTCTTGTGTATCGCTCGCTTAGTTCTCAAAGATTACCAATCACCACTAATTACGCTAACCAATCATAACTCTTTACAGCGAGATTTATTGAGGCACAAATACATGTGTAGGTGATACGATATGCATACTCTCTTGCAAAACAGTTCATTTTTACACATACTTGTTTTTTTGCACTGCTTACAAAGAATGAGGATAGAAAAGTGAAACGACTGATTTTACTTTATTTTAGTAAATATAATAGTTATCATGATATTAACAACTTTAATTGAATTAATTGATATTTTTACCCAGCACGTTTTAAGATATGTCAATTCAACTGTGGAAAGAAAAAAGCACTAAATCCATAGATTATTCAGCTTTTTTCAAATTGACATTAACTCTGTTCTTCTATGTACTTCTGACGGTTTGCTGACGGTTTTCAAACCGTCAGAATTACACAGAAGAACAAAGCTAATGTATACAACTTGTTATAAATTATATTAAAAGTTTGTAAGCTAAAAATGCTAAGTGAGTATTTAACATAGTTTTTAAGTTTTAAAAAAGAAGGACCAGTGGAAATTGCGATCAGAAAAAAAGTCTTCAAAAATGTTTTTTTTTTAATATATTAAATACATATCAAATAAAGTCAATTAAAAACCAGTTTATCAGTCTTTGTGCACTTCAAGGTTGTGTGTATTTCATAATTTGCCTTTCGCCCAGAATCATTAAATGGAGTTTTTTGTGTGTACTATAAATTTTGTTATGTGTGGATTACGTCTTTTTTTCTTTCCAAAGAAACGAAATCATTTATTTATTTTCATGATAACAACAACCATTATAAAGAAGGGTTGGTTAAGTTAGTTTAAAATGATACTTAATCATAACCATACCGATGCGTATCATTGCAAAGAGAGGGAAGTGGTAAAGGCTTCATTTTCTCAGCTGAATTTGAAGAAGCATACACTTATTTATTGCTGCACTATACATACAATTAACCGACAATTTCTGATGCCAGTATTGCCAACTAAACAGTGTTTTTTTTTGCAATCGGGACGGCCCACAAAAAGATTTTTGTTGAATACTTAAAACGTTTCAGCACTTTTGTTCATTTAACTTGTTGAACCACCTCTGAGAATTTTTGATCTTTCAAAGTACGTTGATTTATGATTACTAAAAGAACAAAATTCGGAAGAACAAAAAAAAAATCGAGATGATTTATATGTTGGAAAATATTGTATTTGAATTCTTATGTTTGTTTTTAATCGACATACTTTTTTAATACTGTCTGAAGCTTTTTTTTCTTTTTGATTTGATTAACCTCAAGTCTTTGTAATCAGTTGTATAACTAGGGTCTAGAGCAGCAATATGATATAATGCAAATATCAAAAAAAGCTATTGACTTTTATGCTGAATGGAATTATAGTGGTCGTTATTGTGGTGTACATTTTTGATCAAAAACGAGTAATTTGTTAAAAAACGCATTAGTTTTATTATTTTATTGTTTGCGTGGATGCGAGAGAGGCTTCTTCGTTTATAAAATCTGATACATCATATCCGCCAAGTTACATACTTTAGTCATCAACATGAAAACAACCATCTCTTTCATCTGCTTCTACCTATGTATGTATGTATGAATATTTTGTCTCAGCTTTAGGACAACTAAGAAATAATTTATTAGAAATGACGATACTCATAATAAATGGTGGAATTTGTTTATTGTCTTTTTTAAATTTTACTCAGAACACGTTTTAATATTTTCACTCAGTAAAAAAAATACTCTGCGTATCATTCTTTGTAATAAATAAAAAAAAATTATTGTATTATTTTCTATATAAGAATGTGAGAATATATATTTCAATTATTGAGTCGCAAAACTATTTTGGACGATTTATTACAAAAATGAAAAATGAACGCCATATTTTTTTCAGCTTAAATCCTACCTAGTAAAGTTGATGAGAGCTTCAAATTCCATTATATCTGTTGAGTAAATAAATAACTTCGAAAATTTGGATCATTTGCAAAAAAAAACCCAGTTTGAAAACTGAGTTTCAAAAAGTACTCTGTAAGCTTTTTCAAGCTTCGATTAATGACAAAAAAGTGCTGTGCATACATACCTATCATGAAGTGTGTTTTTATGTCATTGTATGTATATGTATAAGCAAATATAATATAACTATTTATTTTGTATGCAAATAATGTGTATCAAAAGTTTGTTTTTTTTTACAAATGATCCAATTTTCGAAATGATTTCCTCAACAGATGGGATGGAATTTGAAGCTCTCACGCACTTTAATAGATAGAATTTAAGCTAAAAAAATATAGTGTGCATATGTCATTTTAATAAAAAATCGTTCAGAATCGTTATTGAATCTCAATGATTTAATTACAGTACTTGCTGTTAATAATAGGTCATTTGTATGGGAATATAAATTTTGAAGAAGTTCCGTTAATTGAAAGCTTATCGGATAAGCAATAAAAGCTAATATCAGCGTAAATTAAAATCAGTTTTGTATGTATTAATAACAGAGTATTGTAATAAGCGTGTTTTGTTGTATGTACATACTGTCAAATGATTTAAAACTAAGCAGCCACTGTTTGTTTAACCAATACATAAATACATCGCGCAGATTATTGTTTAAATTTATGCATAAATTTAATTTTATTAGGGCTCATTGGATATTCAATAACATCTATAAAAAACATTAACTTCAACGTTGCGTATTGTTCAGTGTAAAAGATAATACGTTAACCACTTGACCACATTCAACTAAGCAGCTAAGATATAGGAAAGATACTTTGCGGTAGAGAAAATAATCTAAAAACTAATAAATAGTGATCTTTAATCAACTCGACACCATTCGTACCTCGGTCACAAGTCTCGTAAGAAAACCGGTAGCCTTAACCAAGGTATCAAAATATGATATTATTAACTTGGTACAAAAATTTAATCTTTATATTTCTTTAGATGTGAGAGTGAAAATACTAGAAATTTAAATTTCATTGTAATAAAATTGAAGCATTTTTATTGATAATTACGCGGGACCTTTACACACAAATAAGTTTATGTAAATACTCAAAATATTGTAGTACGATTGAAAGATCCTGATGAATAAATCAACAAAAAATCGGCAAATGAACAGAACAACACAATTTGGTAAATTGCGTTTTAACTCTCGCGGCTCGGAGACTAGAAAAATACGTCTCTGGCGATGGGGGTCTTTTTTGACCCCAGTGGTTTCCTCATTATTGGCCTTATTCTTATGAATTTCAAAAAAAAAAATAGTCTAAAGGCTTTAAAATATCTTTCTGCATCATTCCTCATACATTTTTTTGACAAAAATCCTTGTTTTTTAATAAATAGTCATATTTTAAGTTGCGCGTAAAATATACGTGGTTTCAGTGCAAATGTCAATGCGCGACTGGCACCATAGATAATATATAGCTGGCACGCTGCTTGGCGGCGTTCAGCTTATAATCTTACGAACGATCGCTGATAAGCGGGCGCTTATCTCTTATCTTATCGTATTTATATAAACTACAAAAGGTCCAAAAAACTATGATATAAGAATACCTTAATTATAAACATTGTATCACCCATATTAAAATAGATATTTAAGAAAATGTGGGTATTGGGGTCGCATTTCTTGAGCTTAGAACCGGAAAAGTTAAGCTAATAATTGTTTAAGGCTTAGAATTAAATTAACTGTCGGTTAGATCATTTTCATCTATAGTGTAGCTCCCCATAGAACTCTGTTTGTCTACAATATTTTATTTTTTAATTGAAATAAAATATTATATGCACGGATGGTTGTGATAACATTTTTTTTATTATTATTAAATATGTATTTGTTATATTTTCAACAAAATTAAAAATTAAGTTCATTACCATCATACCAGTGAAAACCATCCAATCCACAAGCGCAATTATTTTTAACCCATTGTGTTTAATATCGCCTTACATAAACCTTCTCCTGTAAAATTTATAAATTGCCGGTTACAATTTTCTGCCAATAAGTAATTACGGGATATAACAATATTAGGGAAAAAATCGCAAAAACAAATAATAATATCAACATTAAAGCTTTCTGTATTTTATATAGAATTATGTAAAAATCTTGTATTAAAAAATATATTTATATCATAAAAACATTTGTATATTGTTGGTTTTCATGAATACCACAAATCTATTATTTTTCAGAAATATAATACGAAATTTAAAATGCCTCATCACGTTGATATCTTTGTGATTAAATTTTCGTTCAATTTGGTCCGGCTGCAGTAAAAGCACATTCAATGAATGCTTGTTGAGCGAACAGTTATTAAGTAATTGTACCATCATATTAATAAGAAACGCAAACTTCTGATATTTTGAATATCAAAACCAGTTTAACGGTATTAAAAAAAACAACTGAAACACCGGGATCAGTAATATTGAGATTTAAATACCTAATTAAGAACATACATATCAGTTAGTTGTTGCTCTTAATTTTGCTTTTTAAACTACCCATCATGCTTATTGAGTGGCTTATAAAGTGCAACTCATAATACATTTTTGTATTCAATTATAATATGCACTCAATGTGCTTACATATTACAAAACTGATATTATTATTGTTGAACAATTAATTCATTTTGCCATTCTGCGTGTCTATTGCCATATTATATATAAGTATCTGCTTTTAAAAGAATTTGATCTGAATTTGATGATAAAATGTTGTGTTTATTAGTAAACATTGTTATGTCTTTTTTGTGTCAAATTTTGTAACACAGCAAGTGGAATAACAATGTAATCAAATTTAATTGTGTGTTACCTAGTGGTAGAAGAAACAATTCTTTTTTGATTCGATCGAATTTATACACGATTTTATGTTTGAATCCTCGGGATTAGAAAAAATTTCAATCCCGAAATCCAGGGATCACAAAAAAGGTCCGGGCCTAGAATGTCAACATCTGCCACTATGGTGACGATATTATTGTGCGAGCTGTGCTGGTTACCTTGTCTACAATAAGATAATAACAATAATTTTGGCTATGATTATTCTATAACCTTTTTAGATTAAAAAAAATCTTAACCAATTCTTACCATTTTTTATGTTTTTATTAGTCTGCTCTATCATCCTCCACATAATCAATGTATTCTTACACTTACTCTCTTGCTTCAAATAGGCGTCCAACTCAAATTTACGAGAGTATCAGAAACTCATCGCAGCATCAATAGGCTGCTTAACATACGCAAGCTCAAGAATCAAAGCATACCTGGTGTGAATAATTTTTATCTTGTTACGCCGGCAATAATAATTCAAAATAGACATTTATTTGAAGCTCGCTGTAGCTTAAGGGTTAAGGCGAGTAATAAATAATTTAGATGGGAATCTATCAAAGTGTTTTCTACTAAATAGTTGATACAACGATCAAAGCTCCCGTGGCTATTAAAATTTTCTTATGATATTTTCCCCCCACTATTCGCCTACGCTCCACCCAGGACCGTATGCAGACAAAAATGTAGTCTAAATTTAGTTTCATCTATGCTAAAAAATGTTTGGTAGGATACGATAAGATATTGTGGTGATAGTTTGTATTTTAATGTTTATTCGTTTAAGTCGGCTGTACATATCTTTCAATAGTTAACTGTAGATGTTCAGCGGTTGGCTGCCAATACGTCAATTCTCGTTGTTCTGGGAAAGGAGCAATTTTTTTTTATTACTCCTGTGCAATTATATGGAATACTTAAATAAGAAGTCGATTGATACTAAATACACTTATAATATTTAAAAATATGCAATTTACAGTAAAATTATCAATGTAAATGGCTAAAAACGTACTACTGTGTAAAATATGCTGTCGTAGATAACATTTATGTCAGAAATTGTCAGCCTTAGTGAAATTGAATAAGGGGCTCGCGCAAGTCCCCCCGAACTGTCACCAAATAACCTGACCTTACACTACACTGTAACCAAGCAATAAACGGTACCTTATTCGGTCAAATGACCATGGTTTTAAGCTGGAAAATGAACACTTGCATTCAACTTTTAATTCAATCAATTTCTATGCGAAATTAATATTATGACGAATCCACGTGTATTTTTTTAGACTTCAACCCAGCCGCTATTGATTTATTTCGGCATTTATTCAGTACTGACTGTGGATATCCATCATCAATAGTCGGTATTGTTCTCCTATTCGAGATCTGGTCGAGATCATTAAGCATCAATTACTTTAAGAAAAATTTGGCTATTAAACTACGCACTACGATAAGGGAAAAGTAAGTAATAAGTTTGTTAGCAAAAGATCGTTGTACCTTCTCTGTGACTAATTAACGTCCAGTAATCAGTCGAATGTCTAAAAATACTAATAAATGTAGAAGAATTCGGACACACTTAAGTAAGACATTAAGCGCCCTCGTTTTATATATATTTATTTATTTTACTATGTCCGCTCCCAATGTGGAGCATATGGACTCCTCATGGAGATTGTCTCAACAGAAGTGTTTCTACGAGAACTGTTTTTTACCCCGTTGCTCAACCTCTCTTTCTCCGAAGAGAGTAGGAATAAAAGAATAGGGCTAGGACAGGACTAGTGGTTAGCTTATCGTTCTCGATACGCCCCGTTCATAGGATAAGATGGGTAGGAGGGGGGATATGAATTAATAAAAATGATTGATACCGTAATCTTAATATCGGCTGTGGAAAGGAAAAAGGACGTAACCCACGAATATCGAATTTTACAGGAGGCGCAAAAAACGTGTTTTTATGATTTTGAGCCATATGCAAATTATGAATTATACACAACCTTGAAGTGCGCGGAGACTTCTAAACTAGTGTTAAATTGACATAATCTAATATAAATTAAATAAGTTGTCCAGGAAAAACTTTTATTTCAGTCTTTTTTCATGGTTTTTATTTTTTACAATGTCATATTTTTCAAACTTAAAAGCTAAATTTAGATACTAATTCGTCATTTGCAGCTTGCATCCTTTTGATAGAGCGTGTATCAAGTTTGATACATTGTGATTATCGGAAAAAAACCTGTTTTGAAAAAACTGTGGGTTAAGTCCATTTTCCTTTCCACTGTCGATATGTATTGATGCAATCGTCCACCTGGATCTTAATAACATTTATAAAATGCTTTGAATAAAAGAAAGCCCCAGAACAGGCAACGGGTGATCACTTCCCCGTTAAGAAAACCGTCCTAGTGCGACCCTGTTGGTAATGACCATAATCCCCGGTTATTTATTATAATAGGTCATTTTCCGCGCATGCGCGCTGTACTTTACGACGTGCGTAAAATCCTTTACCGCCACAACAACATGCATGAAAATAATATCGAGACACAGCAACAAGATACCGGATCCAAATTGATAATTTCGCGTGGATAATTGCTCGTAATTTACGACCGCCGCGAAGTTCGCTCGGCATGGGGGGAGGGGTGAATATGATGGGGGAGGGGGAGGACAAAGGCATGCCAGTGTATAAGTGAATCCATTACCACCGACCCAAGGATGGTTCATACGATTATTTACCAACCTATATCAATCAATTTGACTAAATTAAATTTATTGGTAATAAATAGGCATTGAACTTGCCCAAAACAATCACTCTCACCAGATGCTTGTGTATTTTTCGGCATTGTTTGCAAAACTATACGAAATGAATGAATATTTTGAATATATTTATGTTATGTCACTACATTGTGTATTTCAGGGTTTCCCAAACTTATTCTGGGATGGAACACTTTGCAAACCCGGAAATTTTAACGGAACACTTTACTTATTTTTTATGTTGTATTTCATAAGGCTCGTATTTTTCTGGTCGGAATTTATATTAAATGGTCATAATATATCGATCAGGATAAATAGTCATAATTTAAATGAAAATTTAAAAAAAACCTAACCTAACCTAACAACCTACTAACCAGAATTGTCATAAAATATTCTGACCGTTCATATTTTTATTCTGACCAAGATTGATTTAATTTATGACCATTTAATTTGTTTCCAATTCATAATAGTATAAATATGTTAATAAACACTTGTTATATTTAAATGGTGTGGTGTTGAGTCTGTTTCCGCACTTTAACTTCGTTGTAGCATAGAAAGGAAATCCTTGGATAAAATGGAAGTAAAACAATAATAACTTGTTTCGAAATTTTGGGAGATCCTTTTGACAAACTCGCCGAACACCTACTCAGGTTCTGTGGAACACCAGTGTTCCGCGGAACATAGTTTGGAAAACCCTGGTGTATTGTATGTTATTTGGTATATTTACGTTCGCCTATTATTAGTAATGTAGCAAAAACAGGCATACGGCCCAGACGAAAGGGTTGAGTATCGCTGAACTAGACGATTGCAAAGGCTGGGTGATAACGCTCTTATGCCTTTTTATCATTGCTGTTTTACAGTCAAGGGTCTAAAACCTGAATCGAAATAAGCACACATAAAAACATTTTCTGATTATTTATTAATTTCATGTTTCATTGTTGTTTCATGTAATAATTTCATTGTTAATAAAAGCAGAAAATTAAGAATAAAGTGAACGATTTAATAAAAACCAATCTTCTGTCACCCATTTACCGTTCAAGTTCTACAACTTATTTTGATTTGAGACCAGATGTGTGAATCAAAGAAATTATTTTTTCGAATAAAATAATATATCATGTGAAGAAAAAGAAGAAAATTAAATTTGTTTATCTCATTATTAGAATACTTCCAAGTAATATCCCACTGCTTTACAATTGAGCCTTCAAGAAGTGAAGTGAGCCAACTAGTAAAATGGTAAAACCTATTTCTTGGACACCTACAAATGATCATTTTTTAAATAATGGGAAATCAATATTTAAATGTTTACAATACATCAGATACTATCCGCCAAACGGAAGTATTGGACAAAACTTATGTAGTAGTAACCAGTGGCGGATTATCCCATAAGCGCAAGAGACGCACGCTTAGGGCCTCCAAATCTTGGGGGCCTCAAAGATAGCATATATTATATGAAACCTTACATTTTAATTTCAGTTTTCAATATTCATTATTATTCTACGATGAGAATTCCAGCACTTTTATGTTATTCGAAAAGCAGGGCCTCCAAAATTTATTGCGCCTTGGGCCTCCAAAGTGCTTAATCCGCCGCTGGTAGTAACTCGAATGAAAATAAAACATTGCCGCTTTACAGGTCAGGCAGGTCTGGGTTTGATTTACGGCAAGAATAATGTCAAATTTACATTGGAGATCTAAGTCGTTGGTGTTTGTGATGTCAATTATTCTTGAGTTAATCTTGTTTGATCTTTCAATTTTAAAATAACTGTAATGCAAAGTTTAGTTTTAAAAATCTACAATTTTTTTAGCATTTTTTTTTTGGTAAATTTCATATATTAATTTCAAGTATCATTGATTAGACAATATAAGAAATTCATTGAAGACTATTAACACGAGACGTCTGATAAATATTTAAATGATTTGAAATGATTTTTTTTTAAATATTATTTTATGTAATTAAGAAGTGGTATGGTAATTAAGAAATCGTTTATGTTTTAAATATTTATATTACTATCTATAAGCTCGTGCTGACTATAAATTAATAATTATTAATTTAGAATTATAATTTAATAATATATACAAAGTAAATAATAGTTACGATATATCATGTCTGGCAAACCTTGATTGTTGTTGTGTATTGTAGGTATATGGATTATTTCAAAGCAACCGCCGAATCCATCCAACTGGTTTTATAAATAATTAATTTGACCAGTTATCAGAAGTAATAATATTTTTTTAATTAACACGTTAATTTTACAGTTTTTAAAAATTAGTTGCTGATTAAAGATATTGTTATTTTTACCTTATAGGTCGTGGTATTAAAGATTTTTAAAGTGGAATTCAGATTGATAAAATCACACCATGACGTTAATGAAGCAGTGACTAAATTAGCAATTATAAGGAAAAGCAAATACTTAAATGAATGTTAATAATATTGTAACTGTTTTGTTTAAACAACTTAAAATGCAAATAGATATACCTGTTCATATATGCGTGTGCCATGTTATCGAAGCAAGTATTCAATTATAAATAATTACGTAGACTATTGTGGACACACCTGTTCATTAAAATTGATTTGAGCATGCTTGTCATTGGAAAACATGTAATTTGTAGAGGATATGCATCTTCGATCATTGTTCACAATTCTTACAACCACTTTGATGCCTAGGTATGCAGAAACAAACAAATCACATGTTATTCTGACAAGTTAATTAATTGTCTTTGCGTATTTGATGTCATATCAAGCTGAGATGGAAACCATTAATCTGCATGTGGTAAATATAATGAATAATATTCCGTTTTAAGTTATTTTATATAAAATTTAAATATAAACAGAAAAACCTACTTTAACTACCGCAATCTAGATGTGATGATAACACTATTTATTCGGTGATGAAAACATAGATCTCGGTTCATTAAAAAAACAAAACACTTTTTGTAATAATTCTACATTTAATTAATATGATCACTTCCGGTTTCGCTCATAACGAGAATTTTCAGCTGTTGACCAAATATAATGCTCTTTTTAATTTATATTTTTTAAGCAGGACAGTAAGTTTAGCCATACCTTCCCTTCGTTGATCACTTTTAAGGCGTTCACTGTCAATACTTGGTGAAAAATCATAATAGTAAAAAAATAAAACACTATTTTGAATTTATTCAAATACAGCGGTTTTTCTATAAACATGATATTTTGTCTTATTTGCAAAAACGCTTTTTATCAGTCTTAGTCCCCTCCCCATAATATGATTTTGTTGACACGCAAAAACAGTTAAATACTGCAGACGTCTCATTTCAGTGGAGAACGGTCTGGTACTGGTCGAGGGTGCATTTTCTATTTTATCTATGATTGGGGATTGATGAGTTGGAAGACATGATGCGTAACGCATAATTAATAACTTATTCATTGGTTGGTCAGCGATAGGGGAATAGAAAAGCAGGTGGAGTAAATGACGCAAAAAATAGGAATATATAACTGTACTAGCATATAGAGATTGTTCAGTTGGGAATGTAAGCAAGGGTGCACAAATATTAAAAATAAAAACCTATTTATAATAAATGACTGCTGTCATTCTTTTTAATTTTCTGACAAGTTCTTGTACCTAATTAATATTCTATGCACCGTAACATCATTGCACATAGTAATTAGTAAATGACATACCTTCAAAATTCTATAATCTAGAATATATTCTAATAACGGACAAATAACAATTTTTAGTAGTCAAATTGACCGAATTAGTGTGATATTGTCATTACTTAGTATTCTTCCAAATCATGAAAAGAGTGCTAATTCAAAGAGTTATCAGCTAAAATAAGAACACCCTTTACCACATGCTTATATCTAAAATTATTCCAGTATTTTCTCTAAAAAATGGGAAATAAACAGTAAAATCTTGCAGTTGCTTTATTTTACTTCGAGTATAAATATGTTCGAGTGGTCAACATCGTTGGGTACCGCTACGAAGGGCACGGGTTCGAATACCAGTACGGGCAGTTTTATAAATTGATTTTTCAATCGATTTATGAATTTCTGTTCAAAGGCATGGATGTATGTGATGTCTTGAATTCCCCCCTCCCACTCATCCTATTCTATGAACGGGGCGTATCGAGAGCGATTAGCTAACCACTAGTCCTGTCCTTGCTCTTTCCTTCTATTCCTACTCTCTTTGGAAAAAGGGAGGTTGAGTAACTGAGTAACAAGCAGTTCTCGTAAAAATATTTCTGTTGAGATAAACTCCATTAGGAGTCCATATGCTCCATATTGGGAGCGGACATGATAAACAATAAAAATAAATGCTAGAAAACTACGGTGTGAATAAAAAAATCTAATAACATGTACAGTTTTTATTTTATACTAGCCGGTACCCGGCAAGCGTTGCAATGCCACTCGAAGAAAGAAAGTGTTTGTGTTTTAATTGTGTATATTGAAGTGCATGCTTTCTTTTTCTGTCTATTTGACGTTTGCTGCTGATTGTCTATGGTACAACACACGCGCCACCTACTGTAATTCAATTGTACTATAATCTTCGCGTAAGTGCAAGCACACGTTGTCAAAATGAACTGTATGGCAGACATACAAACATTGATTTTTATATATAAGATTAATAACATAAGTATCAGCTAAAAATAAATTCATTTTTTGTACAAAATTATGATTTGTGGTGAAATTTTATTTCAAATAATGATTATATCTAATGACTTAACAGTCAATTCATACGTATGCTAACATTCACTGATTAGGTTCAATAATTATAAATATCTATACATCTGTATTAAGTATTGCCACGCAAGATGAATTTACATATAACTGCCAGTACTTCAAATATCAATATACCAGTAGATAGCTAATTTATATATATTTGATTTAGTTTAACATATTTAAAAGAGAGTTTTTTTTATTAAATATTTTGAATGATTCATAATAAGAATTGTTGTAGTTTTTTAAAAAAAAAATAGACAGTATATGCATAAAGTAAGTAACATGTCAAACTTAGAAGTGACGGATTATTTTTATATAAACTTATCATTTTTTTTTAATTTCGTACATTAAAAATAACTGTTCACATCCCTGATTGTATGCCTACTGGATAAGTATGGTAGTTATTATGTGTGCTTAGTAGATGCGTAGCATTCAACCACAACTTCCTAGGAAAATTAAAATTGTATGCACATTTTCAACTGACTGTCATTAAAATAAAAATGTACAGTAATTATTTATTGATCAAATCAAACCATACAATGTATGGTTTCTGCGTGTTCGAGTTTATGCAATTGAGAATGTATTAAAAAACTAAATTTTAAAGCTGGCTTGCTTGTCTGTACTATATAAACAAAACTTGTATATGTGTTATTTTTGTAAAAAAAAAAAACAATTGTCATTCCATAATACGGCTCTGATTTGATTACGGTCCACTCAATCGAAAAGTAAAGTAGGGATTATTAATATTGGCTCTGTATTTTGGCGCGCCCATAAATAAAATTCGAGATGCGCGCGTAACTTCCGCGCGGGAAAACAGCAATCAAGATGTCTGCCAAACGAGGCAGCCATTTTAAAAAGATTCGCGGTATCATGTATTTTGCACCGAGAAATTACTTCGTCATATCTTTTCGATACTATTTATTGTAAGTATATAATTAGTTGTCATATGGTTAACAATTATTTCTCAGATCGTATTAAGTACGATATTTTAATTTGAAATATCGTTATTTTATGAATTAAATATGACTTCAAAATTATTAGCTAACTAATTTTCTTGAGAAATTATGAAAAGAATATGATCGGTACCAGTGTTATCGTCAAATAAAAATGTTTGGTGCCTTAGCGAACAGTTACAGTCGTTATAGTAAAAGTTTTGGAATATCTCCTTTTTGCATTTAATTTATTATATCTTAATGAGTATTTCCTCTACGAGAATAAGCAATCGACTAAGTCAAATTGTGATATATTTTACGATTCATTTAAATACAACCATAGACAAAATTTCTAGTAGATTTTTCATATCTTTAGTATCTACAATACATAATGACGACAACAAAGTGTAACATGTGCCACACTATGTTGTACAAAAAACGCACCATTGCTATTTATTGAATAGGGTTATTTTTATTCTGCGATATTGGAAAGCAAAATAAAGTTATCTCAGTAAGATAAAAATATGCAATCCACCAAAACACCAAATAAAGACGTGATTGTACAAGTCCATGAAAAAAGTTTTACAATTTTAATAGTTGGCTCAATTCACCTCTAGAGGGCCCATATTCAACATATTTTGTTGTCTTCAAATCTAATTACGTTATCACCAACTACAACTATGTCCCGAAACCGTGTTACAAAGCGGTGGACTGGTAATATGTTAACAAGGGGCTCGGTAAATCTCAGCCATAATGCCTTCATACCATGGATAATGCATATAACGTGGCTCGCTGGCTTTTTTGCGGCTAGTTGGTTGTCTTAGCAACAAAGTCTTCTGTTTCGTATTACAATTTAAAATAAATTGCAGTTAGGTGCTGATTTGATCTTAAACGAATGATTTTCTTAACTTAACAAGGGGCTCACCGGCCACGTCAAATTTTAACAAGGGGCTCGGGCGAGCCCCCCGAGCCCCCTTCCAGCCCACCCCTGGTGTTACAACACGACAAGATGACTACGTATTGAGTCTAGCCTTTCAAATCAAGCCATAGTTCCGATATTTAGTAACAAGTTTTAGAAAAAAAGGATCGTTGCTATAATAGCCGATTAAAAAGAATAGTAAATGATTTTATCAACTAAAAATCGATTTTATCCAAACGCATTTGATATGTCCACTAAGGTTTTCAAAGACTACATGATATTGCAAAGTAGAATCTACGAGTCGAGTCTACTTTGCAATATCCAACTAGCAAGATTTCAGATGATACAACTAAAAATATTTTCATGAAATAGATATTTTGAGAACAAAAATTATCACTTTACTATCTCTTTCCATAAAAAATAGCGGCAATAATATACAAAGCAAAATTTAATTATAATAGTCTTTTGAACAATCGTGAAAAGCTTCGTTAGAATTGTTTTTGGAGTGTTATAGTAAAGTTATAGTAATCTTAGAAAGAAAGCTCTTGACTCAAAATGCTATTTTTCAAAAGTAGCTTTGGTACACTAAAGATATTCACCTGATTTGGGCCAGGAAAAAGTATATTGTATTAAATAAATAAATTATAATATTTCATATGATAAATAAATATGATTTGTAAAAAAATTATAATTCAATTGTGAATACCATGCGCTTGTGACATAATATAATAAAAATTGCAGATAGATATATTATTATTTGTGGCACGGTAAATAATTCACTCTGCTATTGTAAAAAATAATAAAATTGTCGTTGTGTATTTGATTGCTGACAACAATGAAAAAAATACTATAATTAATTCACGTATCTTTACAAATTACACTAATAGCGTAACATGAATATGTATTAAACATTCTTTTATGTATGAAACAGTACAAAAAAATTGTAAATGTTTGTCGAGAGTAAAAAAAATGCACCAAGATAATGACAATGTGATTGCTTCTGAGCATTGCTTGGTTTTCACTGACTCGAAACGGATATTTTTTTCTGTTTATTCTTTGAATTAATAGTGCATAATCATTTTACGACCGTGGCATTTTTGCGGTAATCTTTCTAAACTGCAAATTTTTACGACAAATTTTCAAATTCATTTCATACGTGCTTTGTAAAAATTACTACCAAAAAACATTAATTGGTTGCACTTTCAATTTACATATATTAATAAAAAAAAAACATGTCTAATGACCTTCAATTGAATCATTATTTTTTTACTTTAAATAATGTGAAAAATTACAATAATAATGTTCACAACAAAGCAATATTCATAATTATATTTTTAAATTTTTGTGGTTGCGGTTTATTTTGGCAAATTAGAATTTATTTCACACCGTTGTCAAGTATATAATTATATGAAAATAAACATATAAATGAAAAACATTCGCGTAATAATAACCATCATATGTAATAACTGTTACTAGAATTCTTGAATTGATTTGGAATAAATATATTTTTTTAAGTATCAAAATTGTATTTAACTTCGTCTTTGACAGGAAACGGAGAACAGTAAAGAGCAATCTGGAAATCATAAAAAATATTATTTTCGTCAAAAATAATATAATATATACCTATTTTAAATGTGAACTTTTAGTTTTCATTGAAAATTATTGAGAAGTAAATAAATAAATCGGTAAGTTTAGCTTCAATGTAACTATCATAAAATGTCTCGAGCTATTTTCTTCATTCTTCACGACGCTCAAACTATTTTTATGGCGACTTTATTTTACTTTATTCTACAATTTTAGAATGTGTAGGACCAATATACATATTGCAAACCTTTTCATCGATAAACTCTCTGCATATTAAAATGTGTACTACCGCTTTTGTGATATTTCATTAATATCACTATTTACTACATTAACATTAAAAAATAATAATCATAAAAGTTGATTCATTTAAAGAATTTGAATCCAGATAATGTACAATTCGGATTATAGAGGTTTTACTGTACAAATCAACAGATACTTGACATCTTCTTTTAACAATAATCTGTATATAATTTAACATCAATAACGGATTATCATTTTGTTTATATAGGTACTTGATTCCTTGGCGATTCCTGCTTTAAGAAGTCGGGAATGCTGGTAGACCGAATGTCATCCAAATAAAATAGCATTGTGATGACACATAGTTTATGAAAAACTGTTGTAATATAATTTGAAGTTGAAGTGTATCCGAGAGATATAAAAAGCCCATTACTGCATACGCAAATGTTAGCAGCCATCATGCCGTGAAATTTGTTTTGGTCGTTATGGATAAACATTATAAGAATAAAGTCTCATAAATAATGAATTAAATGTGGTTTTAAGTCCGCTTTACTATTACATGTTTTATTATTATGATAGCAAAAAAACTCATACAAATATCGTATAAGTATTAAGGGATCTTGCAGAAGCTCCCAACCGGATATTGCACCTATATAAAGTATTTTGTAGTGACTAAGTGTCCAGTATTAAAAACAGACGTTTGAATATATTAAAATTTGAAAGCAGACACCCATATTCCAATCACATTATTATGACGTAATTTGTTGACATTAGTGAGCATAGGTTTTTACCTTTAACTTTTATGTCCATACGACGTTAAATTATTTATAATATGTTGGTCAAAATGTACTTAGTTAATTTCTCTTGTACTTTTAAAATAAAAAAAAAAACATTTCTTAAAGAAGTGAACAAAATAATCCATTCATGGGTAGTGTGACGACAACCCTATATCGACAGAATTTTTCATTTTGATTTTTTTTATTAAAGTCTTAGTTTTTTAGAGTTATGCAGTTATAATCATATTTAAATGTAATGTAAAGGCATAGAAGTTTGTTATTGTATTATCATCTGAAGAGAACATTTCACGTTCGGGGAACAACTTTCATAGTGATAAAATAATCTACCTATATATATCGGACAAAATGTTCAAAATGTTGCGATCCGCAATTTTCAAACACTTCTTGAGATATTGCATATTTAAAAACAATACATAACTCAGCATTTCCCGACAGTCAACTATCCTTTAGGATTGCGTTTAATGTTTAATGGCCGCCGAAAGCCATAAAATAAACCGAACGACAAATTAAATACGTGCCATTACTCACAGATTATGTTTGGCGGGACAATAACATTAGCGTCTTCTTTTGCCGCCAGGAGCGTTGACAGCGCGTTTCGATGACGCCCGTTTCGTGAAAACGAACGTTTGTTCCAAATTTGAAACAGGGTAGAACTAACTGGTGTCATATTTTGACGCAATATTATTTTTGAACTGATATTAAATAATGTAAACAAAAAAATAGTTGTGGTAATACATTAGAATAATTAATGAGTATGACCACCTTTATATACAACTAAATGAGATTTCTGAAAACGATTCGCGTACCTACATTTAATTGAATATAAAAATACATCAGGCACTATCTCTTTGGTTTTATTGATTGAACAGTATTAGAAATAAAAAGCTTTCGACATATTACGTCTTACAAATATTTTTTAAAATAAGTTCAAACCATGTAATGAAATTAATTCTACCGTTTATCGGGCAACACAATAAACAGGGCAAATATGAAACTCGTAACTCAATAGGCAAATAAAATAAGAAATAAATTCAATTGTTCGGACGAATAATATAGTGCATTTGACAGCAGTTACCAATAAAACACTGATCATTCAATTACAGTAAAAAAATACTGATTTTAAGTTACTTAAATAAATTGTCATGTTGTTAGTTCGACTCTGTTAAATTGTAGATACACAACACGGTTTTAGTATAAATGGAAGAAAATCGTTTAAGTATAAAGTATTTTCAAAGTTGTGTTATCTGTATAACAAAGTGATAAATTGTTTTGGTAATCGTTAAATTGTTATGTTTAGAAAATTAAAGCTTCCGCTAGCGTGCAAGTCGTCGAGTTTATTATTTAGAAATAAAATAAAAACACCATTTAAAAATGACAGTCTTGTTAAAATCAATGACTATAAAGATTACAAGTTGATGTGTATTTTTTGAAAGTACAGAATTGTATTTCACACTGTGGAAAAACTTATTTATTAAAAACCCTGTGTGGCTGTGGAGTCGGGTAAAAAATAACGACTCTGACTCCGATTCCAGCTTTAAATTAAAAACCGACTCCAACTTGATTTTTTCAATCATTTTAGTTTGACTTACATATCTGCTAGGGCATCCAATCTTTTTTTATTGTCCTGAAATTTTGGGATTGACAATTTTTCCAATCCCGGGATTGAACATTCAACGTAAAATCGTCTATATATTGAAAACAATTTTGAAATCCTGGGATTTTCGAAACATTTGTAGATTTCCCAAAACGAAACGAAGTAAGACTTTTTTTTACACATCTACTCAACATTATCTAATTTTCTCAAGTGCTATTGCCACAATTCCGAGATTTCGGGATCACAGAATTGATCATTTATATCAGATCATTCTAGTTACTAGAACAATTCTAGGAGATTTCACCAATCAATAATAGATTTAAAAAAAATTCAACATAATATTTAAGATTTCGACTGAAGGTGCTTGGTGGAATTTCAATATTAAATTTGAATTGTTCAAATTATGTACATTCACACATATTTTGTCACTAACGACCCGGGTTTCGCCTTTCGGCATCTTCAGGCGTTCAAATGCACGGATGAAGTTCTGAACGTGAAGTGAAGTTCAAAAGTTCATCCGTGCACTCGAACGCCTGAAGATGCCGAAAGACGAAACCCGGGTCGTTAGTGACAAAATCTGTGTGAATGTACATAATTTGAACGATTCAAATTCAACATATTAAATTATTTTTCTCCGATTCGTTTGACTTCGACTAACCATTCAATGAACATTTCCGAGAAAAATTTGAAGAAATAATATTACCCTTAATTTGTTTTCTGCACATCGCTTATTGAATAAACCACTTGGCCGTGTGTCGTTAGTATAAAATAATGTTAATAAGTAGCGTTCAATAATCGTATAAAAGCTTATTACCTTAGTAAAAAAATAATTATAGTTTCATCCGAATTCACACAATTGAATTTTCATTTATTTGGCATGTGTCGGCCATCAAAATACTTTGAACACAACACAATATGGTGTTACGGAAAGCAACTTTTTGTAATAATTCAGCGTCGAGTACAATAGCTATTGAACAAATTTAGTGCATATGTTGTGGTTTACTTTATCAAAATGCGTGTTACTTTTAGCGCATGTCCGAATATTCTTTTCTTTCATTACTTATCTTTTGTGAAATTAATAATAATTTCGTAAATTAATAGTAAGCCGTGGCTTAAAATGATGTACATTGTTGAAAAAATAATTGTTTATTACACCACGCGCTAGTAAAATTTTACAGCAGATGGATATACATATTTATTATACCTTATGGCTGGCCAATATAATAATTTTCTAAAAGAAAGAATTCCGATTATCTATTCAAAGGCTTGATCAGTTTGCTTATTTTTTCACGTTGCGCTTTTGAAATATCAAACTACTCTTTAGGCAGAGTTATCATTTCGATAAAAAAAAAATACAGATAATTTTTACCGTTAAAACTATTTGTGTAAATACAATTTACTTAATAGATATTAATTTCCCTTACTGTTGTATATTTCTTTACAATTTTTTCAAACGATAAAGCATTTCAAGGGAAAAATAACACATCAAATAATTGTCGCCCGCTATGGTTTAGTTGGTAAGAGCTTGCTCTACCGATCGGATGGGTCTGGGTTTGATTCACAGAAAGGTCAATGCCTATTTTAGATTTATTTGAGATCTAAGACGTGAGTGTTTCCAATGTTAATTTACCTAGAGTTGATCTCAATAATTACAATAAATTCTCATCAAGTTTTCCTCGTATGATCTTTAAATTTCAATATTTTTTAAAATGAAAAATGTTTTTTTAATAAAATTAAATTAAGTCTAAAAAAATGACAATTTTGTACAAATAAATAGTCATTTTTGATGTAGCTTTATCAAAACCTTTTACTTTAGTATTAAGAAGATAATAAAGATTGAAGATTGTGTTGCAATTATACCATAGTAATCCCATACTTTACGAATGAAGAGGATTGTGTGTAAAATAAATTTTCCACTTCTTGTCGGATGAAAAAAATGTCCACATGATCGATTCTCCCCGTTCAATGTTATATGATAAATAGGCTGAACATGCGCTGAGTTGACATTTAAAAAAAATGGCGGTATTGTGTTGAGATTGGGTAGACCTCCGAGCGAGAAAAGAAGCTTTTCAATTAAACACTGTCGTTTTAGTGCATAACAAATAGCAACCAAGTATTAAAAAATCTTCCTTAAAAAATCGTTGCAATAATTCGAAAGTGCTTTACGTTATTGTTGTGATATACGCCCATTATAACAGGTTGTTAATACGTAGCGTGAGTAATTCACTTAAATTGTTGTTTTTAAATACATATTGTTAAGTCCATATCTATTTCAAATATAAATATAAATTAAAATCAATTTGATGCTTATTATAGAATATAAAGCCGGATCGTAAATGTTAGTTTGTGGAATCTTTTTTTTCATCAACAGCGGTACAAGGCATTTATTTATTGTAGGAAAAAAACAGTGCAGGTAGGTACTTACGCCCAAACGGTGGTCTTGCCTATAGAAAAAAGGTAGATAATGGACCCACACACGTCTCACAGTGTTATTATTACACGCCGTTTACCAAATTCAATTACGACCGCAGTCGCCGTGACGTGTGACGGGGCACAGGTTGTGCAATGGACGGCCAGGGCCGCTATTTTATAATTGAATGGCAAATATTCTTTCATCTTTAGAAATGCTTTTCATTTATTTCCTCTGTTATGAAGGAGTCGTTAAGAAATAAGACGACTCCGACTCCAACCTTGACTTAATATACGACTCATTTTTTTAAGGTAAAGTAGCATCCAGTGCCTCCACTTTTGACACAAGCTATTTCAATACACATTTTAGGACTCCAAATATGTAGGTTTTTCACCAGTAAAAACAGTCCAACTTCTCAACCCTGGTTATGGCATTGACTAGACAAGGTGTGTTCTAAGATATTTCATTTCGATTCTCGTACTTGGTTTATATGAAAATTCCCAAAAAAATGTCCTAAATAATAATATGCATAAGTCGCCCATTTTTAAAATTCATCTATTATATATATATATTTTCTTCAAAAAAATTGAAGAATAAATTATCTTTTTCAATTTGATTCACCAAAATATGTTTTGTGAGTGTTTCCATAATACTAATGAAAATAGACAAGGTGAATTTCGTTAATGAGCAACTTAGATATATTCACAAATGTTAAAAAAAAACAAAATAAGAAATGTAAATGGAAAATGTGGATTTTTAGATAGATTTCAAGCGTTCAAGCATTTCTCTAGACCGCTTAAATAATTTATATATGGGTGTTTTCTCCTGCAACGACAGTATGTACTGGCTGTGGCAAGCACACCAATATTATGAATGCACATGATTTCTTCTGAATATTTTCAGTCATTTTCAAAACTAAAATAATGATCAATAATATTGTAAATGATTTTTCACCCTTGCGTTCTGTCAAATATTTGATTATTTTTTAAAACTATTAAGTTTCAAGTAAAAATTGATTTTGTTCAGAACTGACAACTTTCTGGTAATATTTGACGAGTTGTATAAAAGTCATCACATAATAAATACAATTTTCAAGACTATTGTATTCATCACTTCAGGTGATTAATTTTTAATACGTACTTTACTTGTTTTGGCATGGTATTGCTTAAAGATAAAATACATATTTTAATTGGGTTGAATTTACCCATAGTAAAACATATTTATCTCAAACTATAATTATTTGAGGCACAGTAATTCCTTATGTCTACTCTGTTTTTTTGATAGATAGAAAATTGCTGGGGTGACCTACGGACTGTAAAATGTTGATTAGAATAACTTTGCAGGAAGCAGTTATTTCAGGATATTCAAAGAACTGCAACTTTATATTACCAGACATACGATGCAATTTAATCAATGATCTTTTTTCTATTTGTCTTCAGCGTGTAAAAAATGTATATCTACTGTGACAATAGTTTTTTATTGTGACAGTATAAATATTATTTAATATTACATATTTTTTTACAACAATAAAGTAAGATTTAAATTCCAAAACCTACAAATTACCTTTGATTTCTTACTAGAGCCACTGAATATGTCTAATAAATGTACGGAATATCAGGCAATCGTTTACGCTAACTTTTTTCTTACAAAGTGATCAAAAATTTGGTGACTTTTATCCAATTACTGGTTGTTTACGTAGCCCGTTGTATAAATAAATATACTTCTTAAGATAAAGTTGATTTAAAGACTCGTTCCGAATTTGCATCAATAATTATCAATTATGTTCAATAATTTTACAACTTGAATGCTTATCGCAAGTGAAAAGAATCCCTTTCCTATAATGTAAACATACTATTACACCATGAAAAATACTGATCGCCGATTGATTCATTCTTACCTTATCATATTATTCATCTGAAAATGTGAGATAACGAAAGTAATCTTTGGCCATGGTTTTAACTGTATTCAAAGTTAATTTTAATACACAATTATGTATTGAAATGTGTTGTTATACATTAAGATCGCTTAGCATACTAAACATATCTAAGTTTTTATACTAAGCCCCTCATATTGTATAAAATAAAAACTGTATCATTTTTAAAAAAAACCAAAAAAACTTATACCAAAATATACAAACGTATACTTAAATAACTATAAATAGACTGTTTTTTTATAATATATTTATATATCGCTGCGACACTAATGGGAAGTAATAATATTAAGTTTTAACAAAATAAAAAAATAAATATTAATGATTACATCTTTTATAAACTAAAAATGAAATAATAGTAGTATTTATAAGTGACCAGTGCCATTCTTGGAGTATCATATGACAAAAGAAAATAAAAGTGATGGTCCTTAGCATGCAACAGTATCAATTATCATCACATGTAATGTCACCCTTTGTGATGTCGTCTTACAGAGAATCGCAAAATTGTTTCGAAGAAAGCAAGCCGCATAATTTCTGAATCCGCCACTTGGGAAGCTCAAGGACGACAAGTTTGAGACAGGACCGTAATAGGACGTGCTTTATATGACAGATAATTATTTAAAAAAATAATTAGCTGATAGGACTACTACGCAGAATTATATGGGCCGTCGAGAGGTGAAGTAGGCCGGTAAAAAATCTTGTAATTACGTCTTTATTTGGTGTTTTAGTGGATTGTGTATTTTTATTTTACAGAAATAACACTATTGCAATGTGTATTAACTAAGGTTACTTCACTGAAGTTGCCTAGTTGTAGCACTGAGGTGGCGATTTTATTTCCTTCTGAATAAAGCTAGTAACGGACTAGTTGTTAGTAATTGTTCTTATCACGACTCGATGTTAGTATAGGATAGTTGGAAGGCAATGATGTATTACTATCTAAAAAAAAGTCTGGAAGTGCTGATTAATTATAATATTTCAATGATAAGTTAGCTACAGTGATCTAATTAATATCCACACCAATAAATTTTAAACAAAACGTTTTTACAATACATTATTACAAAAATCATTTTATTATATTTATGTAAAGATAATCATTTATCGAAAAAATCCATATCGTCAAGAAAAAGTGTGGGAGTGCCAACCTCACGTGCACCTGACCCACTACACCACTAGTGAAAGGCTATGGAAACGTCGAAGAAATTCATTGGTCTACTGAAAAAAAAGAATTAATAAATATGATAAACTGTTAAGAGCTATGACCCATTCACTATACAACCAGGATTGGGCCCCTTGGTAAATTTTACTTAGGCTGGCGAGCCCTTTGTTAATTTAAGAGAAAACAATATTCTCAGATCAAATTAGGTAGTACATAACTACAATTTCTGACTTATATATTATCTACGACAGCTTCAGTATACACAGTAGTACATTTTTAGCCATTTACATTGATTAATTTACTGTAAATTGCATACTGTTACATATTATAAGTGTATTAATTAACACTCGATTGCTTAAGTAATGCATACAATTGCACATGAGTGATAAAAACAATTAACTCCTTCTCCAGAACACCGAGAATTACTTTGAGATTAAGCGGGCCTCTTGTTAACGTATTGGGTTGTATACAGCCCAACGCTGTATACAACCCGGTTTCTACCTTTATAATATGGCGTACGCGGTGATTGAGCAACTGAATTGAATATATATTTTTTAAATAAAATTGCAAAATAGTACATACATATTCACAAAAAAAAACTCTCCTAGCAGATGCATGTATGACTAATTTATATGTTAAATAAAGACGATTGAACATGTCCTCTGCTCCATCTCTGACGTTGTAGATGCGTCCGTCACGACACGACACCATTTGTGCGAGTTGACCGGTTTCGGCCAAATGACGCGCGCATAATGAATTTCTTTTATGAACATCATAAAGTGATCACTCCGATGGTAATGCATATGATTATCGTGGTAAACGTGCCGTGGTGTGGTGTGGTTTTTAACCGTGAATATATTAACAAAAAGACTATTCAAGAGTAAGTAAGCCTCGTAGCTAAAAACGCTAAAGCATGTGGTAAATTTATGTAAGGCAATATCCCATACTATTACATTTAACCCGTGGTTATATTTAATATACTGGTAAGGTTTGAAAATTGTAAAAGGGTAAAAGACACGATAAAAACTGATTAATCTAGTAAATAATCATTGATTGCTTTGAAACATTTTTTTAAACAGTGATTAATGTTTATATACTACTTCAGACTAATGTTCCAGCTAAGGTGTGCCCGCACACATTTTTCCATCGCCGCGCAAGGCTGCACATAGAAACATTGTAAAATTAAGTTTGTTTTACCAAATTTTTATATTTGCGCACATTTTTTATTTTGCTGAAAATTTCACAGAAGTTGATGGTCCGCACACACAATAGAAAAAGTAGAGGGAACGTTGCTTCAGACATAGTTAAAAAAATTTGGACCAATTTTTTTAAGACGTACGACTTGATTTAAAACTTCTCATAGAATGCAGAAGAAATAAATTTAATTAAAAAAAAATATTTATCTAAAAACTGTGGATGGTATTACTAAAGCCACCAAAATTTTAAAAAGCTTTAACGAGCTCTCAGTATACGAAATATAGATACACAATGTATAATAATAAATTCATTTTTGCTACCTCTACCATTGGGGAGCATATGGCCTCCTAATGAAAGTATATTAATATAAGAGCTTTTTTCTGCGAGAACTGTTTTTACGCTTTATCTCTTTTTTTAAAAGAGTAGTTTTATTTAATTTTTTAATTTTAATTTTTTTATATTTAGAAAAATATTTGACATTACAGCTTACGCCAATGCGTCAAATATTTTTTAAGTTTTTAAGTTGGAAGATAATACGAAATATACTCGATGAGAATTTTTGTAAGTCACATGAGGTTAACTCAAGGAGAATTGACGTCACAAACACCCATGTCTTAGATCTCAATTGAAAAATTGAAAAAATCCAATTTGACAAGGTGACCTTACCGGGAATCGAACCCGGACCCCCCTGATCGGTAGAGCAAGCTCTAACCAACTAGACCACAGCGGGCGACGTAGTAGAGATAGACGTATAAGGCTAGGACATAACTAGTGGTTAACTAATCTCACTCGCTAAGCCACCTAAATTAAGGATCGAAACGATGGCAGGGAATTTGTATGCATCACAATCACCCATTTATTTGAACAGAAAATTGATAAAACAGATTAAAAAAGCTGTCCTGGGACTCGAACCCGTGAGATCTGTCACCGTTGACCGCTGCGCAACGACCTAACATGGCTTATATTACTGATTATCTAACTGAATATAACTCATTTTTTTGTTGATGTAAATATTCTCAAAAAATAGCATATAATAAAGATTATAAACAGTGGTGAAGTAGTAAATAAATAGGTACTAGGTCGGTCATTGATTTCTCCATTATTTTTTTTGTTTTTTTTATATTCCGTTTGAAGTTAAAAAAAAAACACAAGTTTTAACAATTCAATCGAAAATTAAATTAAATAAAAAAACGATTTTTAATATATTAATGTACTTGAAAATTAAGTTACAAGTCAAAAAGATGGCAAGGCGCCTTCCTCATTTTCAGGTGTCAGGTCGCCGACCTGGCCCGACCTAGCCCCACTACACCACTGGTTATAAATAATAACACCTGCATAGGATTTTCCCCTTTATATACAACAGATTTATATTTTAATTGTATGTATATTTCACTCTCTGAGCTCAGTAAAACCAACATCACTGCATTAAATTCTGTTTTTTTTTTACTTTGAAAAGATTAAGTATCAATGCCTACGTTATATATACAAAACGATAACATTGTTCTTGCATATTTTTATTTTACGGAGATAATACTATTACAATTTGTATTACCTGATGTTACTTCGCTTTTACGATACTTTAAGACGTCTACAATATTACAATATTACAACGCATCTAACTTTTTTTTTATAAAATAACACTTGGCTCACTTCACCTCTAATGGGCCCAGTTATTAAACCAAAAAATAAAGATTTCTTTAAACAACAAAAAAACCAAAATTGCCGTGGTGCGTGTCTGCGTTTTTCTCGCATATACCTCAAATTTAATAATGCAGTATATCCAAATAGTAACAATCAGTTTTATAAGTTAGTTTCTATCAAAATATCCTTTAAAAAAAGGTGGCAATTCGACGTACAGTAATACCATATAAATTAAAGCGGTCATCGAGACGTTCTGTGTTGCCATTTCTTTATATAATAAATTTTCGTTTCTCCATTCAAGTAATACTTCTTTCCGTCCGATAATTATATTGTAATTCCCACGAGTCGAGTCATATCATTTTGCAACACATGCCGCGAAATAATTAATTATAGATCTCGTATAGTAATTTTTGCGGGTTTTTAAAAACGGTTGACCATAATGATATAGAAGTTCATTTCTTTTAAATTATTGCAACAGCTCGCAGCTCGTAAATATGTCAGGTAAATGTTTTTGGTTCATCACTAGTCATTATTTTATTAATGATGACTAGTTTAGTAGATATAGTACTGGCTGATAATAAAAATAATGATGCCACTTTAATATATCCATTAAATAAAATAAGGGCTTAAAATTTATCACACTTATAAATGAATTTCAATATTTTTTTATATAAGAATAAACTCAATTGTACAGAATGGAAATAATTGAAAATTTTTAATTAGAAGCTTAAAGCGAGCTACAATTTTTAAATTTACATCACAAAAAAAAATACAAGTTTAATTAAATCATAGTCTGAAGATAAAAAGATAGATAGTCTGAAGATGTCTCTGACAGAGGGAAGACACGTGTAAGTAACACAATACGTGGAATAATCAAAGTTATTTTTAATTTCATATAAATTTTATATTAAGATAAAAATGATTTTTGAAGCACTTTAAAGTAGAAAATAATAAAACAGTTTTAATGGTTGTTTGTTTTTAAGCCATGTCCTCTCCTTGTGTGAAGCATATACATATACACCTATTGGTGTTGATATTAGCAGTAGCTTTTCTACTAGAACTATTTGCAGCTCAGTTCATTAACTTTTCTTTTTTGAACATCGTCGACATTTGTGTCTTTGAACAAAAATCAATAAATCGATATAAAAATCAATGTATGTAACTATCCGTACTGGGATTTGAGCACGTGAGCACTACAATCAAAGTCGACAACATTGCCATTTGGCCATGGACCCGAAAGATTACTTATAATTGTATTAAATATAAAGTCAACTAATAAAAAACATTGATATATATAATTGAATATATTACCACGAAAAGTGAGAAGTTATTGACATACTTAGCTTGTTTTTCTAGGCGTCAAAATCAATTATCGATTTTCACGGGCGTTATCCATTTACGATTTTTGGTTAGCGTTCACTTGAAATTAACAATGTGTAATTCAACTTAGGACATAATGTACATTGATGATTATCTTTAGTTTTGCGACTTGTCACCGCCCACTTCCAATTTAATGCGCCGCCTCTGGCTAAAGCCTACACGAGCTCGAAAACTTCCGCTGCGGACCTGACAAAATAATATATTTTAAGTAGGTGGATATTATGGGACAAACAATTTACAGGAATTCAAAGTAAATGAAAAAATGCAATTAGGGTATCCAATCCCGGAGCCTTTTCCCAATCCCAGGATTTCGGGATTGATTAATTTTCAATCCCGAGATCCCGGGATTGGGATTAGCTCACCGAAGAATTTGAAATCCTCAATTCCCTATACTTTTTCCTTAAGATTATCTCCAAACCTCGTTTTTTTTTTTAGCTCACCGAGGAATTTGAAACCTTCAAATTGCCAATTTCGTGTCAATTTTCGGGATTTCCTCAAATTTTCTCAATCCCGAAATCCCGGGATCGCGACCGTGTCAATCCCGGGATTTCGGGATCAGAAAATTGAACAGGATCCCGGATCCTGGGATAAGATGCCCAAGTGGCAATCTTCTAAAAATTTTAAGTTTTATTACAGACATTGTTATTTCGGATAATTCTTAATTTATTTTGATTTGAGAATGAAAAACAACTGAAACAAAAAACATATTACATTTGAAAAATAAAACCGACTGTCAATGTTTTGAGAGTTGCATTTCTATATGTGATATTTAATTTAATTAACAGTTAAATAAGTGCAAGTTTGCCAAAAAAAAATGGAAAATTGTTAAAAAAAATACAGCTAAAATTAATTATTGTATTCACTTATTCGAGTGGACAAAATTTGACGCTGCCTTTAAATTCGCCGATTATTTTAATCAATTTCTCAAGTAGGTACGGTACATTGATGTTTTCGTATTATATACATAACTGCATTGGCTTTATTGCCGCATTGGTGAGTTTTTTTTAAAGGAATATCCAGTCATTAAATACAAACTCTTCCAAAAGTTAGTTAAATTGGAGCCCGTAGACTTTGCAGTCGAATATTCATAATATTACCCAATACTGACACTAATACTGGACCCGTTAGTAGATTTTAGGTACGCTTATAAATTTTGACATATTTTAGTAGTAAACATCGATCAGGAAGCAAGTCACATTAAAATATTATTACTAAAGCTTTACACTTCTGTTACCCACTTCCGATCTATTCAAGTGATTTACAATGACCGATTCGCCATTACGCTTGCATCTATTCAATATTAATTCGTTAATTCATTTCGTCAAACTCTTTTATTACCCTTTCCTAGTAAATAATTAAGCTTTATCCGTTTTCATTGTGGGATGCAGTAAACAATCGAATGTAATTACGATTAGCATTTACTTACCTAATTTGGTACTCAACTTTTTTTAAAAGTTAGTAACAACGTAAAAATCTGTATTTTTTATTTATTTATTATTTAGCTAACTAACCCTAACTGAAAATAGGTCGATCGAATTGAAAACAAGCAACTCTCGTTAAACAAATTCAGTAGATTAATAAATAAAACACTTTTTTTTAAAACTAATCTCTTATTATTTTTATAGATGTGGACCGGTTTCGCTCATCGCAAACATATTATCAAATGATCAGATAATTGGCAATGAACACCAAAAAAGAATTTAGTAGAAATGCTTTATCAAGGGACGTCCACGATGGGGACAGATATGGTTTTGAGATTAAGAGCAGTATTTCCACGATATAGATAAGTCAACTATCAAAAAATATTGTGAAACTTAGTTTAGAAAAATAATAAGATGTGGAATTAATACGTTTATGTTATTTAAGTATTTAGAATGTGTAGGTTTATATTTATTTTTAACGATACTTCTCTCGTGAATAAGTCTGATTTTTCTGCAAGTACGATGTTAGTTGTTTTCTGCTGACTCAAAAAATGGGGCGCGAACTGATTTATATCTGTACGCCTACCCTATCAATTAACCCTACGATTTTGGTGAATTATTGAGTATACATTTTCAATTAAACACAAATATTGTATTTCAAATGTGAATAATAACTCATAGTTGTGTATCTAGTTGTATATTATGAGATTATTGATATTAAATAAAGCATTATGGAGTACGTTTAGATTTTTAGAGATTTTAATCTTCATCTCCATTTATTTTAATCATCAAGTTCATAACAAATCAAAAAAAAATCTAAAACGTTGAAAAGTTTTTGCTTTTATAATATTTTTGTATTTGACTTGGAATGTGAAATTTTAACATTTGGATTCATCTTCGAAAAGAATTACTTTTTTTAAATATTTTTTCGATTTTGACTTTTCATTTTATAGTGAAATAAAATATATTATATGATTAAAGATAATGACTATTATATATTAAAATACAGTTAAAAACTAGACTAGTCTAGTATTTTTGTTCTAAGAATAATTGTATAACTAAAATACTGTTTTTGTATAACTAAATTGATTTTTGTGTTATTATTATTATGAATAGCTGAACGTAAAAATTTTAAACTAATTATTGAATAAAATGTATATTCAATCCACGGCTTCAGTGTAAGCTTTCAGTTCAAATAAAATTTTGAAACAAGATGAGAAAATAATAATATTATTTTCCCCGTTCTATTTTAGGAATACGCTATTGTTTTAAAACTGTAAAGCGAAGAGAAAACAGTTTCCCGGTTACTAAGTAGTTTTATTGTTTTGGTTTTCTTCGCGAGGCGTAATGAAGGAGGCGGAAGGCTCTCGAGAATAAATATTTATATGAACTGGAAGCCCACTAAGCACGCACCGTTTTATCTGATGGCACGTCCACACTTGACGCGTTAGTCTGAAGAAAAAAACATTGTCGGTTTAGTGCAAAACCATTTGTTTTCCTTTACAAAATAATCGTCGTGTTATTGTTTCAATAGATAATAGGCAATAATATAGCTTTGAATGTTTTTATAGTGTATTGATCAACTGTTAAAGCAGTTCTATCGAACCAGCTTTTTATTAAAATATATTTAATATTTTTTATTAAAGATCATTAAATTTGTAAATAATACAATACCATCTGCTAACTAGAATTCAATCGCACGACAAGGTAATTAAGAAACTTAAAAAAAAAGAATAAATGAATTTAATCCTTTTCATCAATAGTGATTTCGTTTGATATGTAAATTTTATTTGTGTTTTCTACAATAGGTATCACTAGTTAATACAAATAAACTTATCAATGGAATCCGGCCCTTTTATTAATGTTAATTATGGAATAATATATACTATACATTTTTTCCCACAATATAAAATGTTTTATAATAATTCTTCTCTCTCATTTAATGAATATAGTGCGTGTCGTGTTATTCGAGTTTTGTTAAATAATTTTATTTCTTTACCCACAGGTACAGGCAACAAAATTTAATACAAAAAAAAAATGCTTAACAAAGTTTTTCGGCACTTCAAAAGTGTTTTTTAATCAATATACATTAAAGAAATCCCCTATATATTGTAATCAATATAAATAAAATAAATTACAGTAACAACACGTACCAATGTAATGTATTTGATTAAGAATATCTTTACCATACAATTAGGATATCGTTATCAAACATAAAACACCGCGTTAATAAAAACAAAAAAAAAATGCAGGACGGAGACAAAGTTGATATTAAATACAATTAATTTGGTCAAACAAAAACGGTTAAAATTTAGTTTTGCATACCGAACAACGATATATAAATAAAATATACAATAAATGTGTAAACATGTTTAAAATATAATTACATTTCATGTAATATAAATTTTATAAAATGATATGTATTTTTACATTTTCCAGGTCAAACTGGTATCGTGGTCATCCCTTAAGCCTGTGTCAGTATTGTATCTTTGAGTAATTTGCTTACTGGAGAAATGGTTGAATTAAAAACGGTTTGTTTTGTTTTGTGCAGTGGGCATTTCTATGGCATAAGAGAAGGAAAATTTATTAGAAGCCAACTGAATTTCCTTCATGACACCAAACGCTACACTCATACACCAGAAAAACAGATTTCCATCAGCTAAGAGAAAGAATAATAAAATCAGATCAATTCGGAAAACGAAGCGGTATGTTTTTTTTTGCATCGACAAGATAGGAAGATTTTTTAATAACTGTGGAGACAACCCTTATATTTGTTATCATGTCTTAAAGAGTTTTGAAATCTATATTTAAAGCTTTAAAACATACGCGTTAAAGAAATTTCAGCGACGAAACACATTTTTTGTACCAACTAAGAAATAAAATTATACTATGTATTTGTAAAAGCTTCGAAGAGATTTGAAGTTTTCATGTTCAAGTACGGCAAGGTCGTATATTTTACATTTTGTCCTAGGCACGGATGATCCCGAACTGACAAAAGTTTGGAAGTGTACAATATATTATTTATTTTAATTTGATATCCTCAATCGATATTTTTTATAGGGTATAATACTTAGTGATCTAGGAAATCAAAGATAATATCATCATAATTGATCGTCAATGAGATTAAATTATCTTTTGAGTATATAGTAGCGAATCTGATATGTCAAATATATTTTGTTACAATTAAATTATTCTAATTTTATTGTATATGAAATATTTTTAATTTCATCTATTTTTTTAGATGCGACGTGGTTAAGCATCACTGCAGACTTGGGAAGCGAATAAAATTGTTCGTCGAAGAAAACGTCATCCGCAAAAGGTGTACACGTGCAGGTTGCGAATGGTAGTTAATATTAAGTAGGCGGTTTAGTAGGGCGGTAAAGGCGCCCACATAGTCAGGCGGTTACACGTGCCTAATGGCTCCGCCGAGGGATCTCTTTGTATTTTTAATCTCTGCACGGAAGTCTTGGTGCTCCAACATGCAATAAATGAGTGGTTATCAACAGTTAAATGGCCATTAAAAACTATAAAACTGTTGTTTCAGTGAATGGTAAAACGTTATTTAACATTGATTTCTATCAGCGCATAGCTACATAAATTGCATAGCATATTATATTAATATTTAACCCAATTCGCTTACAATGTATTCAATATTGTTTACTGATTACAGTACAGAGTGACATGTTTGGCCGAAGAATTTTCATAAATACAATAGCTATGTTTTTACTGATACCGTCAAACGAACGAGTTTAAGGTTAGTGAATACAGTCACAATATTGTGAAAAACTAAGAGGCCGTCTATATATGAAATCACACCAAAATTATTATTAAATATTGTCAAAAATGTTGCAGTTAATCTTTCGTCACAAAGACAACAATATTGATTTGTCTCCTTTGGAGTTTTTTTTAAACTGAATAGCTTAAAAAATGTAACATACCTAATTATGTCAAGAGAAAGATTTCTTTTAGTAATTTCAAAATTATAAACAAATTTGCGAAATTTAGACTTTTAACTGCATATAAATAAATAAATTACGGAATATAGCGAAATGATGTTATATTGTTTTTAAGCAGATAACTTATTATCATTTTCGTCGCCCATCACAGTTGAACTTTCTGCAGTATAATGTTTCTGAAACAATGTTGGTATTATGTAGGCTTTCCGTTTTTGTATTCTGCTAACCACTTCGTCTTTTCAAAGTGCACATGTTTTAAATAAAATTATGCAAATTGAATTTACGACCCCATATTTTGCTGAAATCGTGGACTACTTACCGAAAACACTGCGCCAAAAGTGGATACCCATTTGCACAGATTTTTCAGTGGCATACAAGCTATAAAGTGGAATATGAGAAAAATAATATTCATTATTCTTTGGTTTGACATCATTAATTGTACAAAAGAATGATTTCACTTCAATAGTAATCTATCTATCTTTCGAACATTTCATATATAGTAGAAACCTCTTAATGAATGTAAAATTGGAGAAAGATGTTATGTTATAAAAGTGATCAAAAATAGGTCGTAATGATATTAGTAAAATTATTTTTAGCATTTTTCAAAACATTTTTTAAAAGCATGTACTATAGTCATGACTCAAAGAGAATTTAAATTTATAGCATTTAAACACTCAACATGTTAAATACATATGTGAGATTTAAAAAAAGCACCCTATTTTCTGGACCTTGGTCGAGTGATCAACGTCGTTGGCTTTAGTTGCGGTCCTCACGAGCTCTAATCCCAGTACGGACGGAAAACATAGATGTATGTGATGTCTTAAAGATTCCTTCTCACCTTTTCGATCCTAAAAAAACGGGGTGTATCGATGAAGGTTAGCTAACCGCTAGTCCTGTCCTTGTATCGTTACATTATTCGAAAAAGAGAGATCGAGCAACTCGCAACGAGTATATACAGTTTTCGTAGAAAAAAAATTGTTGGGATGAGCTCTATTAGAAGACTTTATGCTTTACATTAGGAGTGGACATGGTTATAAAAAAAAACATTTTTTTCTTTGATATTGGTAACTAAATATTATAACATGATTTAATATAATTTAATTTATCTTTGGTTTAATGTCGCCCAATTGATACGCCATTGGCCTTGTTAAGCACCTACTGATAGTACAGGGCTTGAATCCTAAAAACAGATCGTAAATTTCGCTTAGTGTGGTCTACCTGTCAAATGAGTTCGGGTAGGCGGTGTTTTCCGCCCTGAGGTGCTTCCGGTTTCCCGGCTGCCTGAGCAAGAGGGCGGCCGAGAAACAAAAAGCTTACGGAAATGCTTGTAATTTTCAATGGACTCATTTTAGGAATGCAAGCTGGTTTATTGTATCTGGCGCATTCTATGATTTGTAACTGTGAGGTTTATGACTTCGTTGTTCACATAAGGTGAAATAATAAGTGCAAGGATAGTCGGTTTCCGTTGTGTATAATATGAAGCTAATGATAATTCACCCAAAACTAACTAGCCAAGATACTCTTGATTCAAATACAGCTGCATGTTAATGATTTCGATCATGTTAACAATGCACTACCATGCTAAAATAAGTGCAATAGAAAAGAATGCATAGAAGAATAATCAATTGTCAATAATAATAACTTAGAAAAACTAAACTTTTATAGGCAAATAAATGAAAAGAGTTATTTCTCAGATACAATCAAAGAAAATATGATCAACCGATTGACAAGTTCATAGAATTAAATTAAGTTGATTTATTTAGTATCACTGTTGAATTTGTATAGAGATTAAAGTGCATTACTATTTTTCCAATCTTTAAAATGATACGTATTAAATTTTTAATCTCAGAAAATAGTTTTAATGTTTTGTTAAATTAGCTAATGTTTCAAAGTTAATTATAGTCTCACACGCTCATTTCTCCAGGCCTCCCCTTTTCTTATTTACCTATTCCCTTACATGAATAAGTAATGGCCCCATTGAACTAATGTAATGTTTTCTTACGATTTGCATAAATGAAATCACGCACTATTTTATTACACGCACCGTACCATTAAACAATATGGCTACTATTTAATCTGTCTTTTTTCTTCTTTGGCCATCTCCGCTCACTGTGTTGATTATATTGACACCATGCGGTGTTTTATTCACGATCACCCAATAAGTAATCTACTTGCTTAACCTACGTCGAGACAGACAGGGTTAAAGGTGTCAGAAAGCATCCCAGGATATCCTCACAAATATCTAAAGCAAGCTTCGGAATAAACTTTTAAAAAAATATATGAAGCCACAGCGAATGGTTGTGGGTGCAGCATTCAGTACCCTCAAAAATTCTAAATAATAAAATTTCATCCAAAAAAAGTTTTTTTCGTATTTTTTAAATATAATCTGTCAAGTAAGTTTTTTTCAAAAGTTTTTTTGTTTTTTAACACAATATATTTGCCGTATTTCCTCAATAAACTGGGACGTTTTAAACATTTTAACTGGCCGGTAGGTATTTTTTTCATATATGGCATAGTCAGCCATTACATGTACTGCTTCCAAGCGGTCAACGCGTTCTTCATATTAGGTTGCGATGGCTACGTGTTCGAATCCCCGAATGAACACTACTATGTAAAGGTATAGAATACAAGTAAATGTGATATTGAAATTAATTTTCTCCTAATCATCCGATTACTGGCGTCATTCTACTATCTCATCCTCTCTAAAAAAACACCACGCAACTAAAAAAACAACCAGTTCTCGTAGTCCACACGAAATCAAACTATAGGTGTTAAATTTGTTGAACTTTTATCGGTATTTGTATTAATCAGGATTGTGGAGTCGGAGTCGGAGTCGCGGAGTCGCGATATTTTGGCCGAAGTCGTGAAAAATGAGCGGCTCGATTTTTTTTGAAAAACATGTTTAATAATGTGTAGTCAAACAAAATAGTCAAAAGTGTTAACATTTCATGCTTGGCTGACTAAAAATGGTCTAATGGTATACATACATATGTATAAGTTAAAATGAAATTATTGAAAAATTTCCTCGGAGTCGGAGTCAGTAATTATTGTAAAGCTGGAGTCGGAGTCGGAGTCGTCTTTTTTTACACGACTCCACAGCCCTGGTATTAATCTATACGAGCTTAAAGCTAGTTTTGCGATAGTCGTGCAAGCTAAGGAAGCCGTTTACGGGATAATGACACTAATAGACTTGGTTAATTGGGTTGTTTATATTATACTTCACCGCTCCGCCTGATCCAGTTTATCTCTGTGCAGGTTTGTATTTATGAGTTGGGTTTTATTAATTATTATTGTATTAGATAATCTGCTTCCCTCTACAGCGAGATGTCTCTTTCGTGTAATGGCGGGGCATTAATTAAAATAAGAAATGAGAAGATAAAATTATTGGTAAACATAATACTTAAGTGAAGGATAATTTGAATCAAACGAAGAACAGACTTTGTTGTAATAGTGCGTTTATAGTTTCACGTTAGTTGCAATCAAAAATTCACTCTCAATCCAGGGAGTAATACAGTAATGGTGAACCTCTGACACTCTGAGAGACATTTTAAGTTACACACCCCCAAATCAACGGTAGGCTTCCAATATTTTAACAAGAGGCTCGCTTAATCTCAAAGCAATTCTCGGCATTCTGGGGAAGGAGTGAATATTTGTATCACTCCCACGTAAATATATGCAATACTTAAATAAGCAATTGATTGTTACTTAATACACTTATAATATACAACAATATGCAATTTGCCGTAAACTTATCAATATTAATGGCTAAAAATGTACTACTGTGTATACTGGAGCTGTCGTTGATAACATAGAAGTCAGAAATTGCAGTTATATACTTATTTGATTTGAGACTATTGTTTTTTTCTTAAATTAACAAGGGGCTCGCGCGAACCCCTTCGAGCCCCCTCCAGCCCATCCCTGCCCCAAATTGATGATTTGAAGATGCAAATTGCAGATATTTCGGACATCAAGTTAGCTCAAGATTTTGTCGACTTGGAAGATTTTTTTTCAGTAAAGTATGAAGTGCTCATTCGGACAAGAAATTTGAATCACTCTACTGTACATACTTTTGCGGCGAATAATAATAAAACCAATAAAAGAAAAAACAGATGACGTTAAATGCGCTTGCTTGAGCATTGAAGCGCACAAAATATCAACTTTCCATTGAAGACTAAAGAAATATGTTTGCCCTTATAATAAATTAAAAAAATGATATTTTTCAAATTCATGTTCGTTCCTAATGTTTAATATGTGGTCTCTAAGCGGAGGTACCCCAACAGGAGTATTTTCTTCGAAAACTGCATGTTACTTAGTCGCTCAACCTCTCTGTAGTAGTGATATTAGGATAAGGGGCTAAGACAGAGCTTGTGGTTAATAGTCGCTTCTGCTATATCCCGTTATTTTAGGATCAGAAGGATGTGTGGGAAACTTTTGACAAAAAATACACCCATACCTTCGAACAGAAATTGATAAATCAATTTAAAAAATCTGTTCGTCCATCTGTTATTAGTTTAAAAGGTTTGCCATCACCGGTGTAATATGTATGTCCTGTTCGAGTACTCACAACGTCAGCATAGTCGTCGGAGTAAAAAGTGATCAAATTTAATTTTATATATAAATTTGAAGTATTTGTTTTTGATAGATATTTAGAAAGTTTTGACGATAGATAGCGTCTATAAGTTTTCCGAAATAGCTATAAAATATATTGCATAATTTTTGAAGAAATTAAAACTTTGTTATGTTTTACCTTATTTTGAAAATAACTGTAAAGCAAAGTGCGGCATATACATATACGCCATAATTTCCTCGAAATGGCAGTAGAGCGCAAGTTGTGTGTATAGAGTAAAAATCGAATATTCTATCTATTATTATTCCAATTAAAATAATCTTCTTAATTTGAAAATCTCCATTTTAAATAATTACTGGTTATAGATTTCATTCGGTCTAGAATAACATGAATATTAATCTAATTTTCTTCTAGAGTATACGAGTTAAACGTTAGTAAGTACTTATCGAATTCATAAGAGTTTTAAATAGGTCCGTTTATTCATAGCTATGTTATTTTTCCACCGATTAATCATGCAGACAATGTGCTTTGATCTCTGTATGATGAACAGAGGCGTAGAAAAAGTATTTTTACGAGGTATAAAAACTTTTTTAATATGCTGCAAAAGTAAAATATTAATTTTGCTAAGTGAGTGCCATCGGAATGACTCAAACTTTCGTGAATTTTCTTCCAAGCTGTGGGATCCTCACTTCCTAAAAACCTTACGAGTACTTACAATTCATATGGTGTCTTCGATGGAGCTGTGTTGGAAGGAACTCTAGAGATAGTGAATATTGTGAGCTAAAAACGTTTAAAACAATTTATTATAAAGAAAATAAAATACTTTATTTCGGCATTTTATTAATACAATAAATATTAACACAAAACCAATTCGATCAAGAAATTTATTTTGGTTTTGATCTACATTTTTTGAATGTGAGCTATTTATTAATAATGGTTCAGTCTAATATATTATAGTCGAACACCAATTTCAACAACAAGAATATACCTTTAATTATTTGTATATATCAAAATATGTAAAAAAAATAGTATTATTTGTTAATTTAATTTCAATTTAATCTTCAATCTTATTTGTATCATTGATATAGTCAAGAGGGCCGATTAAAATATTAGTTGTATTTAATAAACCAGTATCCCCTTTTTGTTGGCATGTACCTGCTTCACTGTTCGAAGGGTGTAAGGACTGTAAAGTAAGTGTAGTCGAGGTGCGAGAAGGGCGTATCAGATCACGCGAGGGCCTCTTGGGAGTACCGCGAGACGTCAGAGGGCGCGAGGGCGAGAGGGCGTCACACGTCTTTTACAAAGGAACTCCGATACCCTTTGCGATCTGCAACAATGCCGCCCGCTTCGCTAACAACATCTCGTTTGGGGAAAGGAAGTACCTCACAGAGATCAGGACTTAACTAACCGATGGTTCTTGTAAATGCGTATCTGAGGCATTTTGTATTAGATTCAGTGGTACTTTGGTATGAGTGTTCATCAAAATAATAAAAACACTTTTATAGATCGATTAATGACTTTCTTTTTAAAGTATGAATATTTTATTCGTTTTCATTACTTCCCAATCTTACTGCCACATATGTGACCCTGAAAATAGAGCGTAAGAAAAGTGATCAGCTTACCTATTATCATACGTCTAGTGTTTGAAAAACATATTATTAGTTTTCAAAAAACTTCTTAAAATGCTCTTTTCAGTATTCCTCTTGTATATTGAAAAAAATAGTATGTTATTTGATTAGGAAAAACAGTACTGATTTTTCTTAGGTATCTATTCTTAAATAAAATAAAAGCAATATTGAAAAGCCACTCGAATCCTTGAATCCATATTTATTATTTTAATCAAATATTTTTTCAATAGACCCTTAAGTTGTCTTTCACCATCTTTAAATATTCAAATGCACGGATGAACTTCATCCATGCACAAAGGTGGGATGGAGGGGGCCAGAAGGGGCTCGCGCGAGCCCTTCTTAATTTAAGAGAAAACAATATGCTTAGAATAAATTAGTATGTAAATGCAATTTCTGATATATATTATCTAGAACCGCTTCAGTATACACAGTAGTACATTTTTGGCCATTAACATTGGATAAGTTTACGGTAAATTGCATATTGTTACATATAATAAAGGTATTAAGTAATATCCGAATGCGATTTTTGTTTCTTTCTTTCTTGCTCTTTGGGACACGAACCAAACACAACGTGTGTGGGGGACACTTCCCGGTCCTGGAACGTGGTTCCAGAGACCTTTAGTTGTAAATTCACTTGCAGTTTTTTTCTTTTGTGGTTTTTCGTCCGAGATGAAAGAACTGATATTTTTCCATTTCGACGAAAATTTTAAATTCTATTTTTTTATTATTCCGCGCGGAGTTTAACATCAATTTTCTTAACTTTTATAAAATCGTCTGAGCAAGCTAGGTATTATAATAGTTACTGTGTATTGTATTTATTCGAAATTTTGTTTGTTAGATATGTGATTTAACTTCGGTGATTGTAGATGTATAAATAATCGTTTTCGTAACAGTTGAGCAATGGGTTTTATTTTATTTCTACCTACCTGTTTTACGTTAAGTTCATTCAAGCTGTTATTGTTCTTAATGACTTTTACTAGTGGAGATTTATTCTTAGGGTATTATAACATCGTGAACAAAAAGTAGAAATTTCTCTCATTAAAGTAAACTTGCTCAAAAATAAATTACGAGTAATATCAATGTATCTAATTCTTACGAGAATTACTAACGCATGAGGGCAGTCCAAGTAAAAAATGCGTAGGTGTTAAAGCAAGCAATCATGGCACAATTCTACGGAGGCGGTATTCGGTACCTTACCAACCTACCTATCTAATCAGAATCAACACGAAGCCGAATAATTAATTGTACCTTTCCATGCGTTTTATATTATAAAAAAAGAAATAATAATGGCTTTACATAATTTGCTTCGACTTGATGGCGTGTGCTTGGTAAACAAAAAATAACGACAAACTTCCAGATCTAGAAGAATAAGGTAAACACATACACATATAACAACCATAGCTTAGTTTAGAATGTTTAGATGGATGGGCTAGTCACAAACGAAGAGTCAATTTGACACCTCAATACTGAACTAACTAGATGTTATTTGCAGTGGCGGCCGATCAATGTGGCATTGGATCAATGCAGGGATGGGCTGGAGGGGGCTCGGGCGAGAAATTTCAGCGCGGCCGGCGAGCCCCTTGTTAAGATAAGAAAATCATTCATCTTAGATCAAATCAACACCTAGCTGTAATTTCTGTAGATGGTTAAATCTTATTATGAAAGAAGAATTTGTAGCCCCTTCATTTTTTTCATTCAGCGTTGTGGGCTTTCGTGGCGGATCTCATGGGTTTGAGTTAATCACTAGTCCTGTCTTAACCTTATCATTCTATCCCTACTACTCTCTTTGGAAAAGAATGGTTGAGCGACTAAGTAGCAAACAGTTCTCGTAGAAAAAAGACTTTTGTTGAGATAGCTTCATTAGGAAGCCATATGCTCCACATTGGGAACGAAAATGGATACAAATAAATGGATAAGATTTACCGAGCCCCTTGTTAAGATATTGGCAGCCCACCGCTGGATCAATGTACCTCTTCTATATGTAGGGGCGTGTATATGTCATGAAATAATATTCAAACATATCATTTGTACCATTCACTCATTTTAAATTCTTCATATATTTATTGTCTAAAATAAAATAAAATAAAATGTTCTAAAATATTTATTAAATACAATAAAATACATGAAGAATTTAAAATGAGTGAACGGTATAAACAGTGGCAGATTACTCTATGAGCACACGAGGCGCGCGCTTGGGGCCTCCGAATATTGGGGGCCTCAAAAATGGTTTATATTATATAGCCTATATACTTTTTGTTCATATTTGAATGTATTTTTATTATTTTACATGAAATTTTCTGACGTTTTAATATTATCCAAAAAACAGGACCTCCAAATTTTATTGCGCCAGGGGCCTCTCAGGTGCTTAATCCGCCACTGGGTATAAATGTTATGTTTGAATATTATTTCATGAAATATAACCGCCCCTGCATATACAAGAGGTGCATTGATCCAATGCTACATTGACCGGCCGCCACTGGATATTTGGTTTATAATCTTTTTGATTTCTTCGATCGATTTATCGATTTCTGTTCGAAGGCATGGGTGATTGTGATGTCTACAAATTCCTTCCCACCCTTTCCGATCCTTTAATAACTGGGCGTAGCGAAAGCGATAAGTTAACCACTAGTCCTGTCATCACCTTATCCTTCTATCTATACTTCTCTGTTTGAAAAAGTAAGGTTGAGCGACTGAGTAACAAACAGTTCTCGTAGAAAAACTTATGTTGAGATACCTCCATTAAGAGGCCATAGAGAAGAGATTGAACAAATTGAAAATTAGGAGGACATAAAACATTTCTTTACACAGAATTCAATTGCATTGCGTTATTTGATTGTTCCCAATTTTACAACATACCATTTTTCAAAGATTAAAGATATTTATTGATCAAATAAAGTTTTTTTTTCAACAGTCGAATGAGAATTACTTAGTGTAGTTTTGAGGTGGCGAATTTTTAATGCATGTTGCCGCCTTAACTGAATATACAGATTATTTTGAAATATGATGATTAGTGATTCCAATACTGATATTACCGTTAACAGAATCCCGATGTTTTCGATAGTTGAATACCGGTAGTGAAAATACAAAATATCGGTAAGGGAACATGACTCGTGTTTCATGTCGTCATATATTGTCATAGACGCATTGTTTTTCAAGCATTTCATTTATTTTCTCTCAGCTACTAACCCCTGCGAATGTTGCATCTGTTTACACAGACACGCTATTTATATACTAAAAAAATATATAATTTCAGTGTACTCAACTTTAAACCGATCAGTGATTTAAATAAACAGAATGTTATATTATAAAACAAAATCATATGACAGAACACATTAAAGATAATTAAGATTATTGCCAGGTACATCTCAGGAACTCTTAAAAGAGACATAATTTGTGCCCAATACAATTATAAAAGATGTGAATTATCTTCAGAAGATGAATTGAAAAAGTTTAATGTTATTCAATTCATTTAAGCGTTTCTAAGTTTAACTTACGATTTATAATTTTGATGCGTGACACTCATATATTGAAATTAATCGATTTTAAATGTTTTGTTGCTCACCTGTCTGCTTAAATGTTTATGAAATTCATTCACTTTGATACAATTTCTTTCAGTGGTGCAATTTACTCCAGACAACGCCAACCCACACATCTGACAGAGTCGAATTAAAAAATATTAGATATTAATTTCTTATTTTAGCCATATCCTTATATTCCTACTCTCTTTGGAAAAAGAGGTTGAGCAACTGAGTAACAAGCAGTTCTTGTAGAAACACTTCTGTTGAGGTAAACTCTGTTAGAAGTCCATATGCTCTACATTGAGAGTAGACATGGTATAAAAAAAATGATCATCGTGATAAAACTGAGTGAGAATTTTTTCACCAAGTATTATAGATGCAATACGGTTAAGAATATTAAATTATTGAATTCTACATTTTTTTGTAAAATTAGTTTAAAGCTATTTCGGTGTATGCCATCGTCAGACTAGGATGTTAGATGACATACGCCGAAATAGCTATAAATTAGTTTAATAAACAAATTTTAGAACTAAATACTTTAGTTCTAGCAAGTAAACGCCAATTCAATCAATCTATTATAAATTTAATACACAAATGTAGATATAAATATTATATACTGTAACATTTTTGTTACAATTTAAATTTAAGTTGCAATTTATTTACTGCAATATTGAATTTAATATAGAAAAAATATTTATCTTATCTGTGTGGTAACAGATTACTAAATGATTTACCGATATACGATTAGCTTAGAAAATGTTATTATTATAAGCAATAGCATTTTGTCATTAAAAAATAAATATGAGGAATTATCATTTTAAAGTTTTCACAGTCAAGGTTTTAGGTGGAAATTTATTATGTTTAAAAGTAAAATTCTTTTGTATCTACTAATTCCGAATTATTAATATTTGATCAGGACCGGTTTGACTTATAGCAAACAATATCTACTGTTAAAAATTATTTTAAAAGTCTGATCTAAAATAAGTATTGTGTTTATTTTTTTTTATATAATGATTTTTCATCCAATACATTCAATATTATTTTAAAGTGTGTACATGATAGTAGACTTTTTACTTTAAATATTATAAATAAAAAGCACAATCCCCCAATTCACTCTTCATAATATTGGTAAAAATGTGAAGAAACGCTTCTCAACAGTTTATTGGTACATAATGTTTGGATAACAAATCATTTTAATTTTACTATTTATTAAGAGACAATATGAATATTGTAGTTTATGAGTATTTTTCTTAAAACACGATTTGATACTTAGTTTAAGGATTTTTTTTAAAGTTTTCATTACTTTGAATATACAAAAAATAACTTTATTTCAAATATCATAAAAGGGTTAGTATTCTTTGAAACATAAACATATCTACATTTTAATGAATCTTTAATATGATGAAACAATTTAGGTGATTCATTTTACATATTTTCGGGGCCACTGCTTTTACCCATTATCGGTGCCTCAGGCTCTCACGAAGGTGCTAATAACGGACGCTAATCACACCCCTGAGTCTTGACGGCAGCGCTCCACACTTTCAAAAGCTCCCAAAACAGTCTCGGGCGCTGGGCTTAAGCGATAGATCCAATCAGCTATCAACCGCTAGGCAAAACCCATCTACTTACATAACGCAAGGGATGCCACTTGTATTTATTTCAATTCAAATATACAAACGACAGTTCGGATTTACATTTATAGTATGCTAAATAGCAACACAACAAAAAGTTCTAGAATCATTTTCCCTATGCAGTTTACTATTGCAAATATTGCCGAAACAAGCTTCTTTTGAATCAAAAGAACTGAAAAATAGTAGTTAAAGTAGCTTTTGTAAAAACCAATATGTAATTGCTGAAGTATCTATCAATTAATAAAAAAAGATTGTATCATATCATATTTTATCGTATATGTGGATGAAATTCAAAAATGAAAACTTGTTAACTAATCGTTCTCTCTATCCAATCCGAGAAAAGATAGTGAGCGAAAGAATAAGAATATGTTTAGGCTGGTATTTTTCCGGTCAGAATTTATATTAAATGGTCATAATATATCGGTCAGTGTAAGAAGTCATAATTTAAATGAAATTTAAAAAAACCCTAACCTCACCAAAATGGTTATAAAATATTCTTTTTCTGACCGTTTATTTTTTTATTCTGACCAAAAATTGATTTAAATTCTGAATTTTAATTTGTTTCCATATTTATTGTTTACCTCTGGAGTCTGGATAATAATTAATTATGGAAACAAATTCATGGTCAGAATTTAAATCATTTTTTGGTCAGAATAAAAATATGAACGGTCAGAATAAAGTATTATACGGTCAAAATATTTAATAACAATTTTGGTTAGTAGGTTAGGTTAGGTTTTTTTAAAAATTTCATTTAAATTAAGATTATTTATTCTGACCGATATATTATGACCATTTAATATAAATTCTGACCAATGTTATTTAAATTCTGACCAGAAAAATACGAACACAAATACATTAATTATGTATGATTATAATATTAAAATAGAAATCTTGCGTAAACGTTGGGGTAAGTAACTCTTAAACTATTTTATTAATCAATAACTACAAATTACAACATTCGAATTTTCATTATACATAATGACAAACATATATTATATGAAAATTGCATTTTAAATATGTTATAGTATCATGTGAAAAAATCTTCTTGAGTGTGATTACTGTTTCTATTTGAAAGTGTATTTTTTTGCCAGTGTGGCAATTTATAAAAAAAAATACCCCTGAAAGTATGGCCCTTTATTCTCTTTATAGTATACTTATGTACAAATATTTGATGTGGGGTGTAATTTGGACAGATCGCCGCCATCTCAACAACCAAACACTTTTTCTGGTGTTTGTTGGTTATCAACCAATCATTAAATAACCTCCTAACACCATTTGCTTTGTATTATACTGGACCTAGTAATAAAAATGATATTAAATCCCTAATTAATAAACCACAATAAAATAAAAGATTGGTTAGTGGTTTTGGAGAAACGGGAGAATATAAATAATGCATTCACAAATAAAGTTGTTTTTAAAATAAATTTTCATTTTTATGTCAAAAAGTTCGATACTAACAAAATAAAAAAAGTTTATAAATATTATTGGTGTTTGACAGATCAACAATAACAACATTGAACATAGTAGCAGGGCAATATTATTATAGGTTTGTTATACCAACCGTTAAAACCTAGTACCAAAATCATATGAAAAATAAGATACTCTAAAATAAGTGTCGAGATATTATTATATTTTAATAAATTTCAAATAGCCCCGCAACGTTTTTTGATGACTGCCGAGTTATATCACTTATAATCAAAATTTTCAATAAATAGATCTAAAAACAGAATTGATAGTCACTGTAATCGATGTTATATTACGAGAGTAAGATGAGGTTTATTAATATAAGAGCAGTACCGGCGCGAGGCTATTTGGCGCCCTAGGCAACGATTATTGGCGCGCCCCCTTAAACAAATAGTCTTTTTTTCTAAATAATAAAACAAAACAATTCGAGATCTTTAGAAATTTTTATTTTTATTTACCCATGTCCGCTCCCAATGTGGAGCATATGGCCTCCTAATGGAGGTACCTCAACAGAAATGTTTCTACGTGAACTGTTACTCAGTCGCTAAACATTTCATTTTCGAATCACTTAGAATACGATACATAAATAATCATAACGAACAAAATAAAATAAAAAGTAATATTATTATTTATTATTAGAGTATATAAAAATAGTTTGAATACTCCATTTATGCGCCCCTTAATGGTTTGCGCTCTAAGCGGTTGCCTATTTCGCCTGTATGGTGGCGCCGGCCCTGTATAAGAGTAGTTATATAGTAAATATTTGGTAGTGGCAGGGATTGATTTAAAAGTATACACCTACTTTTCTCGTAGTTTTTGGATATACATATTTTTTTTAAACTTCAAAATCACTGTAAGAAATGTTCATACAAGATATTTGGGTTAAAAATACTGAATAAGTACTACAGAGAGTAAATTGGATCAGTTATCTGTCATGTTAACAATCATATGATATAATAAAATGCCAAATTGTTTTGAATTGTGTTTGATGAATTAATTATTTAAAATAAGTTTATCCTTTTGAAATCACGATTACTGACAAAAAAATGAGAAATTGCTTTCAGTGCCGATTTCAGTTTATTGAAGAAAACTCATTAAATTAAAAAGTAATTGCTTCCACCTTTTATTTCAATTCAACTTGTATAAATAGCACTGTTTAATTTATTTTCCTTATCAGTTGATAATGCTCGTGAGGAGCGAAACCGGTCCTGATCAAATAAAATTTTAAGTGGAAAAAGTACTAAAAATCTTTTATTATTTTTATTAAAACTCTATCAATTTATTCGAAAACAGTTTGTGAGAGAATATGTAATACAATTTTATTCAAGGAATAAGTTTAATGTCGGTACATAAAGACCACGGCTATATAGTTTTTTTTTTATCTTTCCTGGCAAATTTGCTTTTTGGGAGTTTTATAAATAAACGATTCAATTTAATATTCATAATTATATTTTTATTCAATATATCAGATCATCGAAAATCTTTGGATAGTGGAAGTTATTTTCTTATGTCGTTTTGATTTCACCAAAAAGGTTTGCGTCAAAATATAAAGGCATCGTGTAATTTGCAACAGCTTGCCGCGGGTAGGAAAGGCGAGAATAAAAGAGGCAGGGGTGGGAGGAGAATCTCCAACACCTCAGATAGTGCCTCATCCCGCGGAGGGATGGCAGCACCCTGCACCGCAATTATTTTTTTTTATTTATTTATTTTCATTGGGCAAATATGAGGCTGCTGGTCGTTACACGCACAACTAATGAGAAAGCGATATTTGGAAAACGATTCCGATCCTGTCAATAAAATTATTAAAATTACTATATTTAATTTCTACAATATTTTATTCTGTGATTATAAAAAAAAATACTAGAACTATTTATTTAACTAATATTTAAAATATTTTAATTGATATGATTTGATTTAATTTAAGATTTCGACTGAAGGTGCTTGGTGGAATTTCAATATTAAATTTGAATCGTTCAAATTATGTACATTAACACATATTTTGTCACTAACGACCCGGGTTTCGTCTTTCGGCATCTTCATGCGTTCAAGTGCACGGATGAACTTGAACTGACAGCCTGAAGATGACGAAAGGCGAAACCCGGGTTGTTAGTAACAAAATATGTGTGAATGTACATAATTTGAATGATTCAAATTTGATACGATTTGAATGTAGCATAAAACGATTAAACGCCTAAACTTTGTCTGTTCATGTTTATATAACATTACCACTAACAATTAAAATGATTACAAACTTATAAAGACTGACAATCAGTTGTCTTATAGATGAAAAAAAATAAAAAATATTTATTATGTGCTGCCCACATGTGGGTTAAAAAAAACTGACCATTGTTTTATAAACTACTACCTAATTTTGTTAATGGCCGCATATATACTAAATATTTTAATATATTACTGACAACCTATTTCGCTAACTGATTAAATAAATTAGGAAATCACTAGCCTTAAATCCTTTTTTTATTACTTATTGTACTCTATTGCAAGCAGGGGTGAGTTGAAGTGGGCGCGATCCCTTTGTTATTTTTTTATTAGGCTGGCGAGCCACTTGTTAAATTGAGAAAAAAAACAATATTATCAGAGTTGCAATTGCTAACAAAACATATCATATTATCTAGAAAAGTCGAAATGTAATTTTTCAACATTTAATTTTACTCTTGCAAAGATGGACTCATCAAAGATGGATAAGTGCATTTTTGAGGTATTGATTTAATTCATTTTACGATGTATTGCTTACTGTTACTTAAAATAAGGTTTATAAAAAAACATAGTCGGGCTATGATGGTACAGCGGTTAGCGTTGCTGACTTCCGTGCCGGATCTCACGGGTTCGTAGCCCAGTATGAACAGTATTTTTTCAGTCGATTTATCGATTTCTGTTCGAAAGCACATGTGCCTGTGATGTCTAAAAATGCCTCCGCATCCTACAGATCCTTTAATAACTGGATGTAACGAGAGCGATTAATTAACCACTAGTACTGCCTTATCCTTCTATCCTCACCAGTCCCTTCGAAAAGAAAATGTTTAATGACTAAGTAACAGGGGTGGGCTGGAAGGGGCTCGGAGGGGATCGCGCGAGCCCCTTGTTAGATTTTACCACGGCCGGCGAGCCCCTTGTTAAATTATTAGAATACAATATTCTCAGATCAAATTAGTACATAACTGCAATTTCTGATATACTATCTACGACAGCTTCCAGTATACACAGTAGTACATTTTTAGCCATTTACATTGATTAGTTTATGGTAAACTGCATATTGTTGCATATTTTAAGTGTATTAAGTAACAATCGTTTGCTTATTTAAAAGTATTGCATATAATTGCATAAATACTGATAAATTACTTTGATATTAAGCGAGCCCCTTGTTGACGTATTGGCAGCCCACCGCTGCTAAGTAACAAACAGTTCTCGTAGAAAAACTTCTGTTGAAATACTTCCATTAGGAGTTTATATGCTCCCGATTGGAAGCGAACATGGATAAAAAAGTGGCATTCGTTGGCCTTTATAATTATTGCGCATAATTGTAAAAAACCGCGATTAGCAGTGAAATTATGCGAGCTTTTTGTAAACGTTTTGGTGGCTCACCACTGTAAGTATGTACTTATAGCACAAGCGTGCTATAAAAATACTTGAGAAAAGTGCAGCTATTAAATCTGGTAGCAGATATAGTCGTGCCAATTGGTTAACTGTACATCGCAACGTGTTACGTTCGCGCCTTTAAGAAAGCTAATTTAGGTTTAGGCGCAAAGACAACAAAATTATAGGAAAACCGCCCCGAGGATTGTGCGCAGGTGCGCAGGCGCAGCAAGCTATAACACACCACAGACAATAAAGAGGCGGGAAAGGGGAAACTCAGCGGCCATCTTGGTTGAATGTTTATATTTTATTATTGTCTTTGGTCGATAACCTTGTATATTTTATTACATTATTCGTAACATAGTATCTCAATGGTAAGATCGTGAAGAAAGCCATTTCGAAACTTATTTGATGATATGATGGAGACGATTAAATTGTTTTAAATATATTGTTTTATCCATGTCCGGATGATCCTAATAGAGGTATCTCAACAGATTTTTTTTCTACGAAAATTGTTTGTTACTCAGTCGCTCAACTTCTCTTTTCTCAAAAAGAGTAGGAAGAATATGAGGATAAGGCTAACTGGTTAACTAATCGCTCTCACTACGCCCAATCATTGATTGGTTGAAAGGGTGAGAGGAGGGAATTTGTAGACATCACAAACACTTATGCCTTCGAACAGAAACCGTGAGATCCAACACCAATAACCGCTGCGCCATAAGACCCTACTTAAATAACCACTGTAAAATAATATGTATTGAAAATATGCATATTCATTGAAAAGTTTTAAATTTATATTTTGTCAACCTTGTCCAATGTCAATAAAATAAATAAATAAAATATTTACCGTACCGTAATAAAAAAAGTAAAATATAATTTCACATAAATTAATTGCAAATGAGAACTATTTAAAAAAATGTAATGGCCAAATAAAACATCACTTAAAACAACAATCAAAGTAGATTTAAGTGTCCGTCGTTAAAATGTAGTATCGTATTTTTTTTTTTATCAAATTAATGTTTTATGTAGTTTTTGTCGCTTGTGAAAGTATTTATTGCATAATTATCACTTATTGCATATCTGTAAGCATTATTACATTTTTAGTAGTCAAAATTAATCATCTTTTTTATTAGCGTACGTTAGGCATGTCACTAAGTAATATTAAAATTGTTATTTCTAAGTAAAATCGTAGATAAACACTGACATAAAGATTTTACTGCTGGGCTGAATTTTGTAACTTTCTAGTTATTTAATATTTTTACTAAGTAAATGTTGTAAAGATCACTGTGGTCAAGGGACAAAATTCTTCACTTATTTGTATGGTATTCAGAAAATAAAATACTCATTTTTACTAAATTTACTTTTTCTTAATATGATCAGGATCGGTTACGCTCATGAAGAGCATTATCAACTGACATTGCTTGGGAAAAAACCTACTTAGTATTAATTATAACTAATTTTAAACCAAAAATTATACAAAATGGTTATAAATAAGAACACCAGTATAGGATTTTCCCCTCCAAATATAACAAATTTATATTGTAATCGTTTTTATCTTTCTCTCTACCAGTTCAGTAAAAGCAATAACCCACCATTAAATACTCTTTTTTTTTTACTTTGAAAAGATTAAGAATCAATGCTTACGTTATACATACAAATCTAACGATAAATTTGTTCCTAAGATGCTTCTCAAACATGCGAAACACGGGTCAATTGTAATAACACAACCAATAGAAAAACTGCTTTAGTAATAGAGTAAAAATGTCTAGTATTTCAGTTCTACAGTTTTACAGAAATACTTAGATATTTTTACCGTATTAAAACGGAGTTCTACCAAGTAAATGCCAAATCAATAAATGCTTTATTAATGTTATTCAAAAAATAAAACACTCATTTGTTTTCATTCTTATTTTTATTGAATACGGTCAGGAACGGAAAGAATATGTGTGTATGAACTATAAAATACGTCAACTTATAATTTATAAATATATTGCAATCGATCTTTTGAGAAGTGAAGTGAGCCAAGTAGAAAGGCGGTGAATATTTTCTATTGAACTTTTAAGTACAATCGCGTCTTTGTAAACAGAATATTTGTATTCTATGAAGATGACACTATTGTAATTCGTATTTACAAAGCTCACTTCATTTTTATGATACTAAAAGACATGTAGAATAATACAACGCATCGATCTCAATGTTTTCTCAAAATATCACTTGGGTCACTACACTTCTTAGATACTGAGAATACGTCCATGTCGCAGATAAACAATGTTATTATTATTGTTACACTCGACTGTCTCAATTCTTCTCGGGAACAAGAGCTTATTAGAAAGTGACCGCACTAAATGTACCTTTGCAAGTAGTAATGAGTGTGTTTCCGTGTGGCTCGGTGTAGGACTTCATATTTCCGCGTAGCGTTTTGCTTGCCCGTATTAAATTTGAATTGTTACACAGCTTACTAGCACCCGGGTGATTTATCGCACCTTGCAATACGAATGGGTAGTTAGACGTTACCAATTTCAATAGGAAATATGAAATATGTTTACACGGAAAGTTTTTAATGAGCTGGTCTTAAGCGTACTTAACGTAATGCTTAACATTTTGCATAACTTTAAATGAGCATAATAATATTTTTACTTAAATATATATCGGCTATCATTCGGTGCTTCTCATTCGATATCGAACCATTCTAAATGATTGCCACGATTGTCTCAGGAGCAAATTTTTAAATGGTGTATTTTTTAATAATAATTGAAATTAATGAGTTTTATATTAAATTGATTGTTCTATGAAGTAGTAATATTTTTTATTGAAAAAACTAATGCACTGCCAAATTAATAGATTATTTAATTGTTAAAGATGTGTGTCATAAGCAGATTAAAAATTTAAGACTACAGTAAAACCCCCATTTACACTTTAGTCGGGATTGGGTAATTGGGGGTGTGAATCTCATACAAAATTAGGGATTTGGTTTTTTTCCGCGGAAAATGCAAAACTAAGATTTCCCTTAGTTTTGCAAAAAAAAAATATGGATGAAATATTTAGTTTTTGTAGTAGTAAATATCCCGCACACAGACAGACGCCCAGCTATGCGTGTATAGCCTGGCACATGTTGAATACACAGACGCTAGCCAACAATTGAGTGTATGCGTGGTACAGACGACAGTCTCTTAGTAACGACAATTTAATGCGACCGTGCAATTGGGGGATTTGCGGCGAATATTTTAAGCCAGCGCGTAATTCGGGGTAGTGTAATTGAGGGTTCCACTGTACAAAGTTCTAAGTGTAAAATTTTGGTGAAGCAAAAGTATCAATGAATCATTAATGGTACTTGTATGACTACCTCATTGTTTCGCAAAAAAATCTACACTTAGAACTTTGTAGTTCTCGGATCGAATTTTTTTACGAATAAAGGACTTTTGATAAAAAAAATATTTATGTTATAAAAAGCATTTTATAAATTATTACGCAAACAATTCGTCAATAAATTAATAACAGCGCATTGAAAAAAAAATTCGATGCCCATCACTGGAAAATAAAAAATGGTGTTGATGATAATGATTCAGAATTGCTTAAATAACATATAGGTGATAGGGAATTGTAACCTCCCGGAATACATTGAGGGTTTTACAGTAAGTTATAGGTAACGACAGTAAAACTTTTACTGTCATTACCTATTAGAATCATCAATTAAGATAACATGGATTTTATTCAATTAATTTTATTTTTAAATAAATAATGTATTATAGGTTCCGTGATTTTTCCGCACATGGATTTTTCCGTTCAAGTCTCTTCTGTATATAGAATATTCCGTACTTTTGCTTGTTTGAAGCCTACACAATATTTGCTAACTTTGACCTAATTCCTATGTAATAGCTAATAATAAAACAAATAATGAAAAATTTAACCACTTCTAAAAAGGTTTACCATCGCTGTCCTGTGACATTGTTGTATTAAGTTTCTTAAATATTCGAAATATTCTGTGTCCGAAGTTTTCTATGTAAATCTATGTATTTCTATGAAGAATCCATTTATGGAGTTGTCTTGTCCGGATAATTCGTGTTTGGAATATTCTGTACGGACAATTCGTGTTCGGAAAATGTACGGAATAATCCGTTTATATTAATGGTATGTAAGAGGATTAGATGAAGTACGAAAAATACATAATAAAATGCTGTAATCCGTTCATAATGGTACCATTAGTAAAATTTCATTTGAATGCCAATATGACCTTTATCACAGCACAGGGTGAGACTTATAGTGGCGAAAATTGCATCGTTTTACTGTATAAATTTAGCATTGAGTTGAGTGTAGTTATTACTTGTAAATTAATAGCGAAACTTTTTTCAGCAATGTATCTTTTACATGCCGCGGACCGTGAGTAATATAAGAGAATAAATCTTTACATTGTTTTAAATCGTTCTTGGAATTTTACCATGCTAAAAGTAATATACATTTAATCCTCTTTTTATGCGGTTTTTTTGTGCGATTTCGAAGTTATGCGGTTTTTTAGAAATGGATTTTTTTTTAAATGTAATTTATTTTACGATATATAAAAATATTAAATACAACATTAAGAGCACGTATCGTTGTATTTTGGATAGAATAGAGAATGAATCATAAACACAACCGAAATTTGGAAAAAAAACGATTTTGACTATTTAAATCATGTTGCATCTGCCACTAAGCAATTAATTATCTAAAAAAGAAAATCCTAATAAACTTTGACCACTAATTTCATTGTTAGATAAAAAACATCGTTTTTTGAAATTGATGCGCATACTATTTCTTCCGAAAAAGAATGATTTCGAACCACATGCAAAACGCACTTAACATTGTCATACAGTGACAATAATTTTACTGAAAATGTTTCTAAAGTGAAACAATAACCAACAAATTTTATTTTTTAATAAAAAATATTTTGAAGTATTTTTACGCCGTGTTTTTCCCCTAATTTTCCTTTACTTTTTTGCGATTTAGGGTATTTTTTAACTCGCTATTTCAAAATTATGCGGAGTTTAAAATTCATGGAACGCATCCCCACTTTTTGTATGGAAGTCTAGTCTTTTTTTATGCGATTTTTTTTTATGCAATATTTCGTGGAACGTATCTACCGCATAAAAAGAGTATTGACTATAAATAAATTTTGACAGGGCTTAAATATTGTACTTTCTATATATAAAAATACCTACAATTGGTTTTTTTAGCTTAACGAGGTATGTATTTATTGGCTTAGAATAAGTGTGATAATTCCTTATCACAAAAAATATGTTGATCTGAATATATCCAGTGCGTAAATGGACGATTTTAATTTTTATCAGAAGTTATAGAAACACAAATAATGTGTTTTAGTTTTTTTTTTTGCAATGAATACAAATTGCAATTCTTAAACTTTTTTCATGCAACTTATATTTAACATAAATATAAGCTGCTTACAACATTTGTCAAAAACGATATTTGATTTATATAATATTTTCTGAATTGAAAATCTACTCAAGCCATTTTTTTATTTAATAACGTGGAAAATTTAAAAATATATATATTACACACCTACAATTGATTTTGAATAAGATAATTGTTGAATAAAACAGGATAACGCTATTTCCTTGCGTTACGTTTGAACAAAGTTGTCCTGCTTTAGTAATAAACTTTAAGAAATTAATACTCTGTTTATTGTTTAATTCACTTGCTTTAATATTCTTTTTAAATTTTGTGCAATAATTGTGGCTGAGTTGGTACCCCTGCAAAAACCTGTTATGATTTGAGGCTCGGTGGTTTTCAGCATGAATCAAAGTTTCACCAAAGTGTTTGTATGCATCGTGAATGTATTGTGAGGTAGGATTTTATACAAGCGAGCTTTTTTGTTTTCGGTGTGAGATTGAAGATCGATTTATAAGTTTTGGCATACCGGCAAGGGGTAAAACATCGAAGAGCCGATGGAAGAGTTTTAGCCGTGCATTTGTTGGGTGACCATAAAAATTAAGTATTATTCCAAAGAATATACTGTAAAAGAAAGAATTGTAAGAGAAGAGTCAATTAAAATTAAAATAATTCAATTTTGATTGATACATTGTATCAAAGAACATGTTTGTAATAATAATAAATACATGATGGTATAAGATTTGTACTAAAAGGGAAATAATAAAAATCAATTAATAACAATAATATTGAAAAATTCACAATGAATTTCTAAATGTAAGATTTCGACTGAAGGTGCTTGGTGGAATTTAAAAATTTGTGACTCTAATTTAACGACCCAGATTTTACCTTTTGGCATCTTTAGAAGATACAGAAAGGTATAATGACGGGTGCAAAACCGATAGGATTCATGGAATTTATAAAATATATTAAGTAAAAAAATCTCAAACAAGTCCAAATACTATTGAATTTTTTTCTATGCTATTTAATTACTTATATATATGTACATCTTATATATTTTAAATATTTAGCTGATACATTTTTCAGTGGTTTTATTTTTTTCAAAAACGTGGTCACAGCGCAGCGGGGGTATTTACGTAATGGAGATTCTCGCAAGCCAGTGTTGGTGATCGCTGCAGGCTGTAAGCTCGTACGTCGGCGGCCTTTGCTTCACACCTGGCTATGCCGCTTCTCGCGCCCACTGCATCTTCAGCGCCCCTCATGCCGCTCGTTCTCTCCCGGTTCCCCTTTCCAGCGTGCACTAACGAGGAATCTCCACCAAGGATGGGAATTCTGTGGTTAACAGCTATGGCAAGGATAAAATATAATTGTCCAAGATCACATCAAATAAACTGGAGATACACCTTATTTATTCACTCACCGAAATCACAAATCACCATAAATTTATTCATAAATAATGTTAAAGTTTTGATGAGTAATCAATGGTGGCTTTTTATTTGATATAATTGAACATTTAGTTAATGAGTTTTATGAATGATGTTATTTAATAACGTATCAAAGATTTTGTAAAATAGAGCAATGAAAGGACATGCGTAATAAAATATATATCGAATGAAAATCAATTCGTAAAAAGTCAACTTAAATGTGTTATATACAAAATATTCATTACAAAACTATGAAATGGAAATTGGCTCTAAAATCTCCTATTTAGCTAATTATCCAATTCGTTTATTATACTATGAAAAGTCGTATATTAAACCAGGGATGGGCTGGAGGGGGCTCGGAGGGGCTCGCGCGAGCCCCTTGTTAGATTTTACTGAGGCCGGCGAGCCCCTTGTTAACTTATGAGAAAATAATATTCTCAGATCAAATTAGAATATAACTGTATTTTCTAATTTATATAATATTATATTATATTATCTACGATATCAACGACAACGTTAGTATACACATTAGTATATTTTTAGCTTTTTACATTGATAAGTTTACTCTAAATTGCATATTGTTACACATTTTACATGTTTTAAGTAACAATCGATTGCTTATTGCACATAATTGCATAGGAGCTATAAGAAAAATCACTCCTTCTTCCGAACACTAAAAAATGCTTCGAGATTAAGCGAGCCCTTTGTTAACGTATTGGCAGCCCACCGCTGTATTAAACTATGAAAAGGAAATTGGCTCTAAAATCTCCTATTTAGCTAATTATCCAAGTCGTTTAATAAATAATAAATATATAATTAAATTCATTCTCAAAAAGTGTCAGTTCATTATCGCGTACGTCAATGGCTAATGACCATAATCGAATTTAAAATCTCACGCTTCAATGAAATATCAACATTGATTTAATTGCCACAATGGCCAAATTATTCAGGGCCTCATATGTTATTTCTTCACGCTGGATCGCACGATTCAGCGTGCCAATCTCGAATGGAGCGAGAGATATTGAAATCAAACATAATCGATTGATTCGTTCAACAAACCAGTACCAACATACTTAGGTAATGCTTAACTCTTCGTGTTCGGGTAGCAATATCAAACCGCTGTAACGCCATTAGTGACGAATACAAAAATATGATGCTACTGCAAAAATAAAAACAAAACTTTTTACTTACGCTTGGTATGGAAATAATCTATGAATGCGTTGCGCGTTGAAAATTCAGATATGTTTAAATACATTAACTTTTCCGGTTCTAAGCTCAAGAAATGCGACCCCAATACCCACATTTTCTTAAATATCTATTTTAATATGGGTGATACAATGTTTATAATTAAGGTATTCTTATATCATAGTTTTTTGGACCTTTTGTAGTTTATATAAATACGATAAGATAAGAGATAAGCGCCCGCTTATCAGCGATCGTTCGTAAGATTATAGGCTGAACGCCGCTAAGCAAGCATGGTCGCGCATGGACATTTGCACTAAAACCACGTATATTTTACGCGCAACTTAAAATATGATTATTTATTAAAAAAACGGATTTTTATAAAAAAAAATGTATGAGAAATGATTCAGAGAGATATTTTGAAGCCCTTAATTTTTTTTTTTTTTGAAATTCATAAGAATAAGGCCAATAATGAGGAAACCACTGGGGTCCCTAAAAGACCCCCATCGGCCGAGAGTATTTTTCTAGTCTCCAAGCCGCGAGAGTTAATTTGACAATGATATAAGATATCGCAAAAAATAAAAAAAAGTACTTTTGGCAACAACAAAAAAAAATGAAATACGTGTTTTTACAATTTTGACGTCGATTTGTTAAATTTACTTTCTTGTTTTTTTATAAATATTTAAATAATTCCTACAACTAATTGCATGGAAAAAGTTCAACCTTATAAGATATTTTTTTTTGTTAAATAAATGTTTTGCGTTATTGAATATAATACAAAAAACATTTTAACTGAATTGAACGCAGAGCTTAAAGAGTCAAAAATCAAGGTATATAAATTGAGTGAAATATGTATTGAACAAGCATCTATATTGATATCATGTTGTATGGTACAAATACGAAATGATTCACATGATTTTCTCCCGATTGGTTTTGCAAACTGAGGATTTTTTAATGACTGGTTTATCGTTTGGTAGTTTATTTTTTTATTTTTGTATGCGTTATTACTTATATCACATGTCGACAGGTTGTCTTTCCTGTAAGTGAATGGGTAACGATATTAAAATGTCTACTAAATAAATCTCTCAGAGAAGTATCGTCAGGTAAACTACCGTAAGATATTGACGAATTTACTAAAGATTTGTTTTTATTCTTATCTTATTAATTACAAAATGGAAGTTAGGGTTTTTTCGTTTCTACTGGATGCATAGAGGGATTAAGATAGTAGTTCATTTTTAATAGTAGGTACTAACTGCACATTTATCAGTTTTTTTCTCCTCAGTCCTTCGCTCCCAATATGAAGCATATGGACTCCTAATGCAGTTTATCTCAACAGAAGCTTTTTTTCTACAAGACTTGTTAGTTACTTAGTACCTTAACCTTTCTTTTTTCAAAGGTAGTAGAGGTAGAAGGATAGGATTAGGATAGGAATAGTTGGAAATTATGTTAAATTAATGTTATATAATTATAATAAAAAATATACTTTCAATTGTAATTATATTACGACCTATAAGTACTTAAATTTATTGCAAAAATCTTCTTTAAATGTGACATTTACTATAATTTGCAGCTTTGGCGTAAATTAATTAAGGAGAGCGGCAATAGCCTAGGTCAGCGGTCACCAAACTACGGCCCGTCGAAGATTTTCACCCGGCCCGCGAAAAGTTCTGGATTTTTACATAGAAATTATTCATATAAGAAATATAATTTTTCATGATTTAGTTGTGAATTCACGACAACTACTTATTTCAAATCATCAATTGTCATACAACTATCTGGTAGGGTACTCAAAGTGAAGGAAGTTGGATATAAATTGGAAGCGAGACGACCGTATGTTCGTTTACTAAAAACATTCTCGAATATTCTCATTTATTGAAATACTAAGAAGGGCAATCATTTGTTTCAATTCTAATTATTATTTAACCACATAAAATGAAATAATATTCTGATTGAGTTCTAATAAGAATATATTTGTCATTCCGCCTCCTTAGTTTTTAAAAAATTCAATCCAGCCCGCTTCTTAAAAAGTTTGGTGACCCCTGGCCTAGATCATAAGACACTTAAAGAAGTACGGTAATGAATAGAGGATTCGAATTTCTATATTTGTATAATATTATGTATTTCTAGAATAATGGAAAATAACGTCACAAAATATAATATAACACATACTCATATAGATTAATAAGATTCATAGAAAATTTACTTTTCAAAAATAGTAAGGGCGGTATTTTAAACTTTGCCTGGGGGCGGCACAAAACCTAGAAACGTCACTGATCTACTTTGCAATCAAGGAAAAAAGTGATGCAGCATTATTTAAATTGGTCTTTCACTATTTTTCATGGTATTTTTTTCCGAAAAACCAACACCCCATTTTCCATTTTCTCCTCCAAGGAATCGTTAAAACTGCTGCATTTAAAAAATACTTGCTTTTTATTTTTGAAGAAATTTGATATTTTTTTAAGCACTACTTATCATAACACTAATATTAACGTATTGATAATTTAGGTTTTTTTTCTTCATATTATACGAATAAAAAAATATAAAATATTTACTTATACTGGCAACACTGCGTTTTGATCATTTCCGTATTTAAAAAAACAATATACATTTATGCATTCATTAATAACGTAACAACATTAAGACTTCAAATTATGCAACATTAAATATTTTATAAATAAATTAATTACGACAGTATTTAAGAATGTAACATGTTATTTGGATCTTTTCATAGTTAAAGAGGGGGCTGCCTTTTCATTAATTTATTCTCTATGTCATTAGTTAAACATTAGGGTGCATTTCATGACCCTTTTGTTATCTGAATATTTTTATATTGAAGAGTAAAATAACTTCAACAGAATTCTTAGACTGTATAATAATGTGTATTTATGTATTGCATTTATTTAATTAATAATAAAATTAAACTTTCATTAAAGTGCGATTATTCAATGTAGTTCTATAATAAGTTTTTTTTATATCATCTTTACTACTTATTTAGTATAATATATATTCTATCCAAACTTTTAGTAGGTATATTAATATTATAAAATAGGTTCTTCTTTATACAGACTAAAAAGAGCACAAAAAACATGTGACCTTTAATTATAACTAAGCGTGTTTGCAACATTTTCAATTTAATGTATTCGTGATCGAAAATAATTTTACATAATGAAAAGACAAACTTTTGAGTACGAATGTAATCCAAATTTCATATTTTTTTACATCCTATCGCTATATTTTCCCTAATGCCACAAATTATTCTCAATGAAACTACACTACAACGATAATCTAATCGTGTACTGGGAATAAATTTAAAAAATATATGTTTACTGTAAGTTTAAAAAAAAACAGAGTTTTTGACATCATCACACATTTGCCAACATGAAAGGACTCAAGCTATATATTAGCAAATTAAATGTATTTTGTTTATAGCTAATTATTCAAGTTATAGTTTGATATATAAGTGATACGTTTCGTACGACCCCTAATCAATTGGTTCGGTTATTAGATAAACTTCAAATCTATTTGAGAGATTTTGGACAACCACAACCACGATGATTTCATCCAATGAGCCAATACTTAAACAAGGGGCTCGCTGAATCTCAAAACTATTCGTCAAGTTCCTGAAAACAGGTGATTTTTTACTACTCTTATACAATTATAAGCAATAATTATTAAAGCTATCAAAATTATGTTACTACATATACTAATATTATGCGACAATCATATTTAATAAATATAAAAAGTTAAAAAATGTATTAACCTATAATAGATTGCAAGAGTGAAGAGTTCCGAGATTGTCACAGAAATAAGTTAAATTATTTTCGATCCAATTGCATGTTTTACATTTTGTCAGAAACACTGAATGTACATCGATTCGATCTTAAAGTTAATTAAAGAAAAGTTAAACAAAGGGCTCGCGCGAACCCCTGCGACTTTCTTCCAGTCCACTCCTAGATTTCATAGTTACTTGTTTCTATAAATTGATTCCTTCGTCCTGCAATCGATCGTCTGTCGATGATGATATATACAATATTTGAAATGCAACATAACTACTTAGCAACTCAAATAAGTGAGTGTATTATTTTTTGTTGGTTTAATGTATAATTGAAAAAACCAATAGCACCATTATTATTGCTACTTAATAAATTTAATAACACGCCGAGTGTCTGGTTGTTTTTTAGTCGTGTCTCTAGTGCACACCTTGCTTTCCAATAAATCATACTCTCATACAATATGTTGTTATAATGACACGTTTGGGAAATAGAAATTTGTGCTTATCGAGAGAGAAGCATCTCGTATGTAAATGGCTTCGTAAGCAGGTTTATTACTTTGGAGGGGAACGTCAGCGGTTCGATGAAAGAAAAGTAACTAACTACGCGAGTCTACGGTGACCAGTAGTGATCTTGACTCTTATATTATATTTCGGAGTGTCCACCAAAGATAACTCTTCATATTTTAAATAATTAAGTAAAGAAAATATTGGTTAAATTTATGATTTATTTTTTTCTTGTTTTCAAATTATATAATACTAATGATACAATTATTTAGTTATTAGTTGTAAATGTGACATCGTCGTAAATTTTCTTAAATCGGATATCTCAACATTTGTCAAATTATTTTTTTTTTTTGATGTAATGAATTGAAAAATTTAAATATACACACTTTCAATTCGTATCCAAAAAATATATATTTCATGCTTTATTTAATTATATGGCGTTTTGCTAAGTTAAGCATGAAAGAGAGGGTGGTATAAATAGAAACGTCTTGGGTTCCTTCCTTATCAGTGGTGTAGTGGGGCCAGGTCGGCGACTGGCACCTGAAAATGAGCCAGGGTGCCGCCATGCCACTTTTTTGACTTTTAACTAAGTACATACATATAATTTAATTGGTCAAACTTGTGGTTTTTATCTTCAGACGGATAAAATGAAATAGGGAAGAAATCAATTACCTATCTGGTGCCTATTTATTTACCACTTCACCACTTTTCTTTATTAACTTCCTTAAGACATTGATAACAAAGCTATTTCAGTGATGTTTTAAAACGAAAGAATGGCGACAGTGGTATAATAAAGTACATGTATGTGTCTCCTGAAAACTTGTACTTTTTGAAATACGAGTTTTTAGAAAATTACCGACGGTATACATTCATACACAAAATATATATTTTAGGAAGAACTCCGACAGGTATCTAAATCTATAACCGTATAAAATCCAGAATGTCATATAAATTTTATGTGCAATGGATGTACGTAATCAACTTACATAATTTATGTTTTAACAAGTAAATTTATATTATTTGAGAAAATGTTTTTTTAGTGTATGGCATATTACAAGCGCGTTTAAAAGTAGTTGCTTATTATTAATTTAAGGTTTCTATTTTCAGATACCCCTAATCCAGGGGTGGGCTGGAGTGGGCTCGGAGGGGCTCGTGCGATCCCCTTGTTAGATTTTACCACGGCCAGCGAGACCCTTGTTAAATTAATAGAAAACAATATTCTCAGATCAAATTAGTACATAGCTGCAATTTCTGACATATACTATCTACGACAGCTTCCAGTATACACAGTAGTACATTTACATTGATTAGTTTATGGTAAACTGCATATTGTTGCATATTTTAAGTGTATTAAGTAACATTCGTTTGCTTATTTAAAAGTATTGCATATAATTGCATATGACTGATAAATTACTTTGATTTTAAGCAAGCCCCTTTTTAACGTATTTGCAGCCCACCGCTGCCCTAATCGAACTGTTTTATTGTGGTTTTGTTAACATAACGTCATTTTTTTTTATTTTGTAATACGAAATCTTGCTTTCCTAATTTTAGGAGCCAACCCAAAGTCAAATAAATTTAAATAATAATTGAACGCTGTAAGAATCTGTTTTCGTTTAAGTCTGCGCATCCTTTTCGTTATCTCTTTGCTTTTGGCTGGATGACAACAAGGGTGTCGCTCATTGGCCGGTCTTGGAGACACAGGACGCCGCTGGCCAATGAGACTACAGCATCTCCTCCCTCGCCTTTGTTTTTCACGGTTCGATATACAAACCCTAGATAGAGTGTGGAGATAAAATCAGAATGGTATGCAAAATTTATTATACCTATCTCCCTAATGTTTGAGAAATAGGGCAGTGCCTTGCAAAGTATTATTTTTTAATTGATAATTAAACATTTTGAATAGATATTTTAAGTGAAATTACAACGCCATTTTATTGATTTTGTAAAGTTGTACTGCGTGATTAATGTCGTTTTTTACTGAATCGGAGTCTTCAGAATAGTGGCGTAACTAGGTTTTTTACCTGCATTAAAAAACTTCTGAGCATTTTATATTTTATTTACAAAAATTGAAAATGATTTAAAATATTCATCCGAATCTTATATTTGAATAATAAGTTCTAAGAAACAGAAATATTTTTTTAATGTTAGCATTCCAATAAAACTTTCAATTATTTGGTCTAAAATCTTAACGACAGTGATAGTTTTTACGTTGAGATAATAATATTTAAGCATGCCGTTCTATACTAGGGTATACGGTGGTCAAAAGTCAAAAGCCATTACGGTTTATAAGAAATTTTATTACATCATACATACGTAATACTTGAATATTAATATATTTTTCTTGGTGTGAATTGACTTAATTGGTTTAATTAAATATATATAAATATGATAATTTGAAGACCCTCCAGAGTTCCCTCGCCTACAAAGGCCCGCATTCGCCGCTTATCCTGTGCTACAATAGTCAAGCCACTGCATCAGATTCCAATAGACTTAGACACTATTTTTACAGACGATAACAACTTTTTACAATACTATCTATTTCCGCTTCTTCTGCCATCCAAAACGATCGTATTATTTTTTTTTAACTCTTAGTGTTTCATATCATTAACTGCTACTGCATTTTTACATTTGTTTGTTTGTTTAAATCAGATTTACTATAGTGTTTTCATTATTATCAAAGGTAAGACCAGATCCACATTGTAAAATTTTAGTTTACAATCTTGTCAAAGATCAATCTATATGTTCTTTAATGTTTTTTTCTAAAAATTATTCAGGATATCCAGTGACGTTCCTAGGCTATGTGCCGCCCTTAGACAGAGCTCTAAAATAGCGTCCATTTTTTCACTTAATTCCCATTATTCTAGGAACACATTTATAAATATAGAAGCTCAAATCCTCTACTCACCTTTATATTGAAACACATGTTTTGTCACTTATTCCGTCATGCTTTCAGATGATTTACGATTAAATATTATCCAAAAGCTCATATTATTGTTCAATATTTATGAAACAATAACTATTACTTTCACTATATATCATAAAAAATATTGTTTATTTTAAATGCATTTACATTATATAAGTATCGATTCTTGATTTGATAATTTATTTATCAAAGACAGAGGCACCATATTTATTCTAAGCTAAATTCATGACAAAAATATTTAATATTTTTTAAAAAATCTGTGATCATTTGCCGCTCTCTACAATTTGCCGCCCCTAGGCAACTGCCTACTCGCCTACGCCCTCGGGACGTCCCTGAGGGTATCGCTTAGTGAAAATACAAACGTTTACTAAAAGTGATCATTTTTTATAAGCTTTTTCTTAACTTGTTTATAAATCAAGGTAAATTCATAAACTTGATCATTGAGTGAAGAGTGAACAAATTATGTAAGATACGACTTTGCTTTTGATTATAAATATATGAACATTCAAAGATAACATAAACACAAATTTTCTTTGCCACATATATCTCATGAACAATATTAATTGTAAATTTCTCAAGTATGACGAAAATGAATTATTTTATTTTGACATAATAAATTCGGGCAAGCTTGGTGTTCAAACGAGCGCTTTCATTATAAATTATAACAACACAGGCAAGCACTTGCCACGAGATTTACAACAAAAGAAACGTAAATATGAATGCTATTCTAATTCACACCTTTAAATGCCGGCCATATTTTAACACCTGCGGCAACAAAAGGCTAAATTATTATACTTAACTATCATTAAACAAAAAACTGATTCATTTATGTAGTACTTTTATTTAATAGATATGTATTTTATTACTCAAACTGCAATGAAATCGTGGAATTTATGTGAGTTATGAAAGGTGAAATTATGGAGGAAAAAAAAATTAACCTTATTTTTTGAGGCTGAACTAAGTGTAAATTAACATTTATTACATTCACGTGATAAAAAAACGTTATGTATTTAATCATTAAAAATAAAATATGTTTTATAATAATTGTTAATAATATAATATATGGAGCCGTTGATTTCAAGGCATCCTTTCAGAAAGCAATCAAGTGAATTCATCCACCACGCTCGTGTACTTATATAAAAATACACGAGACAAATTCAAATCAAACATCGAAGAAATTAAAAAATATCAAATATAAGTAAATATAATATTAATATAATCACCTTATTTGTGTGTAACATTTAAATTTTAGATCAGGGTAAGTTTCATTTGAGCTTTTGCTCCGTGAAGATGAAAAAGTTTTACTTTTTTTAAAAATCCATGTCCCCTCCCAATGCGGACCAAATTGCCTCCTAATGGAGGTATCTCAACAGAAGTTTTCTACGAGGACTGTTTATTACTCAGTCGCTCAACCTCTCTTTAAATAAGAGAGTAGTAGGGATTGAAGGATAAGGCCAGGCCAGGACTAGTGGTTTACTAATCGTTCTCGCTACGCCCAGTTATTAAAGGATCGGAAAGGGCGGGAGAGAATTTTAAGACATCACAAACATCAATGCATTTGAACAGAAATCGATAAATCAATAGCTTTTACTTACTACCTAGTAATTCAGCAAATAATAAAATGCACATGAAAAACAGTATTACACTTAAATAAGTACTATCAAACACAATTTATATAGTAATCTATAATTATAACGTTTGAGCTAATTCATAAATATTATAAATATGAATAATATGATTTAAGTAACAAGTTGACACAATTTTAAAAAATGTCGTATGTACATAATGTTTTTATTGAAAAGTTAATGTGACTGGAGATTTTCATCACGGCTTAATTTTATTTTATTTTATTTTATCAAGTTATTTTAAAAGAGAGCGCAGTAGTATTTTAGTTAAATTTCTTTTATCAATTTGGCGTACATTTTTATGTATGACTAGTTTTGCTACAATCATTATGGAAAATATTATGTGTTAAATATGAATTGTTCAAATTATGTACACTCCCACAGATTTTGTCACTAACGACCCAGGTTTCGCCTTTCGGCATCTTCAGGCATTCAAGCGCACGGATGAATTTACTGAAGATGACGAAAGGCGAAACCCGGGTCGTTAGTGACAAAATCTGTGGAAGTGTACATAATTTGAACGATTCAAATTTAATTTCGAAATTCCACCAAGCACCTTCAGTCGAAATCTTAAATTATATTATGTGTTATTTAATTGTTCCGTTTGTTTTTGTATGCCAACGATATCTAGTTGTATTTAAATTAAATTTGATAACTTTGTTACTCCACTTGTTCTGTTACAAATTGTGACACTTTTTTTGCCTCTCAGACATTATCAGACAGAAACTTGCAAGGCTTACGAACAAACTAAAAATGAAATAAAAAATATGTTTTAAATTTATAACTTAAGAATTCAAATTAATCAAATTTGATAGAAAATGCATCTAGTTTTATTGCAATATATAAAAGGTATTAATTCTAAGCAGGAAGTGGGGATATATACCTAGTATCAGTATACATAAAATGTGTACAGACGTAGTCCAAACTAGTAGTAGACGTCAACAGGTTGATGATGATAATAATGATTGGATACTAATGTTACAAGTATGTTAGTTATCACAGGAAAATATAATTTTAAACACTCTGGGTGATGAGGTATCACAGTCAAAATCAAAAAATCTCCTCTAACGGCTTATTAATGAAACTAACAGTGGCATTGGACACGTTAAGTAAGGTGCTGTATCAACATTGGGTGTATTCACTATAAAGCAGAGTTTGATAACCGTTGGCGCGCGAGAGTTGGCATAGCATAACGGCGGTAAAAAAGTGTTTACACTAAATCGTGAAGTATTTAAACTTCTATTATAGCATCTCAATATAAACTGGTTGGTCAAATTATCTATACCTCAATCTCGTCATTATGCACATATCTCTTCATACCTCCAGTCACAAATCCATAAATCTTTCAAAAAACAGTCAATGACGAACGACGATGATATTTTACAAATAGTTACAAGATATTCGATCAATCTAACGTTGCAGAGAAACTAAGGATGAAACGATGGTATAAGAAAAGAGCCAATAAATAAGGTAATAGTTTAAAAAGAATATAACAATTCCCTATATTAAAAATTAAGTGGTTTACTTTATGAGAACCTTTTCGCGATTGAATTGGCATTTGCTTGGTAGTTATCCATTATAATACGGTCAAAAATAGCAATGTGTTTAGATCTCCGTACATTTTCTTTAATTTAGTTGATATATTTTTTGGCTTTATTTACGTCCTCGTCATGACTATGTTTAAACTGATAATAACTAAGCTATTTATACTGGAATATAATTGATACACAATACATTTTCTCATATATTCTAAAACTCTAACTTATATAAAAAAATACAATTTTAAATGTAATACATTGCTCTTATATTTTTTCAGAAACTATGAAAAATATGGCATTAATAAGTATTCAAAAAAATATTTTAAATTTAAATGATTTATTTTAAAAAAAACTTCTCATCGATATTATACTTTCCCAAAAGTTGTAGTGACATTTGATGTTTGTCTGTGAATGATTTTAAATAGGAAAAAAAACATTTTATAACAATAATTTCTTCTAAATAAAATAGGGTAATGGAGTTCTACCAAGTAAATGCCAAATCAATAAATAAATTTCTTCCAAGTTGAGCTTTTATCTACTTCATTTATAAAGCTTGTTAAGTAACCTCATAATTATAATTAAACACTTTGTGGAATTTTTTCTTGGCATATTGTTTATAATTCTTATATTTTTCCACTAATAATTGAAAGTAAGTACACAACGTTTATAACATCACAAACAGCTAAAAAAAAATTAAACACACATTTTCAACTAAAGTTACTCGCTTATCTAATACTTAAATATTAATGTGTTTTATTTATTAGCTATGAGGCTTTTTCGTGAGTTTTTATCTTTATTCACTTAACAAAACGAAGTAGTGTGTTAAAAATAATTACGCCTGGATTTTTACATCTTCATAATGTGAAGGCTTGATTTATTGTATGACTAGCTGATACTTTAATAGATTTTTTTATTTTGCAGGCAAGATTTGTGAGGCATAGTTTAAATATTTTTTATTCCATCCCACCTACAATGAATATCAAAAAAAGTTTTTTTTGTATTAATTTACGTTTGTTTTAAATTTAAACAAAAAGTTACTCAACCTGAATGAGAAATCTAAACTACATATCAAGACAAATTCAATAAAAAATACAAGAGTCACAATTTAAATCAAACAACTGTAATCCATTGGTAAGCTAAATGTGTACAGTTGTTAGATAATTAAAGTATACTAAATGTGGTTCACGACCTCTGCGTCATAAGCATTCCTCTGCGATATAAATAAATTTGTCAGAGTAACTCCGGCACCTTTGGTGTCGTGGGAGGGGATGAGAGGTAAGAGAGCGAAGGGGAGGAGGGGGTAGCGGCAATCATAAAGGTGTATAAATGGGATTAATAACCAGGTAACCGATTGTATTGCGGCCTCCTTTGTGTTGGTCTAAGACCAGTGGTTCTCTAATGTAGATTTAAGTGATGCTGTAGGAATGTTGCGAATTTAATATAACGTATGTTTTGTTGATATTAAACATATTTTTATTTATTCGAAATTATTCATCATTCACAACAAAATAATCAAATAAGTGGTAAATGGGAATCATTACATTTATTTTGCTACTTAAAAATACGATCTGAATTTTCAAATAAGTCAGGGTTGGTCGAGAGAGCAAGTTCACATAGGGAGCGGACATGGTTAAAAATAAAATATATTTAAAACAATACCAACCGTTAGGAATTTTAACGTGAATCAATTGCAAGTAATTTACCTAACCTATCTTGTATATTATGAAGTAAAGAATATATGGTCGGTAAGGAAAAAGGTGACTTTTAGTCAAACTCAAATATGACATTTAAATATTAAATTAAAAACTCTCACATAGAGATCGGACATGGTTACAAATAAAATATATTTAAAACAATAACAACCGTTAAGAATTTAAACGTGAATCAATTGCAAGTCAGTTGTCTAACCTATCTTGTATATTATGAAGTAAAGAATATATGGTCTGATAAGGAAAAAAAAATACTATTGGTCGATCTCAAATATGACTTTTAAATATTATATTAAAAACTCTAGTAGCTTGATTGTTATGCATAAATTGACCAAAACTTATTATTTGAACAAAACATTATTTGAGTCTAGTTATTACCAACTGGAAACAAATAAGGGAGTTTATATACTTGTTCGAAAATGATTTAGATATGTCATGTACAGCTTCTAACATGTAAATTTCTGAAGAATTAAAATCTAGTTTGTAACGAAGGCGGTATTATGTTATTTAACTGATTTCACAAAACAATTAGCAAGATAAGAATATTATTTAAATAACTTTTTCATTTGTTTATAAATAAAAGAAAAAAAACTTTTAATTAATTTGCCAAGATTTGAAGTTCATAAAAACTTTCGCCTTTTTTTCCGAGCCCTGAAATATTTCATTGTTGAATCGTTGATTTATTAAAGTATACAATTACACTCATTGATAAATTTGTAGGAAGAATCGTATGATAAATAACAATTTTCAAATTCTATTTTAGATAATTACTTTTTTTTCATTTTTGATTCCAAAGTTTGTTTAGCGGTATTAAACAGGCTAATTTTAAAATGATCTAGCAACAAACGAAATGTTTGGACACCGCGCGCCAAAAGAAATAAGCTCGGTTATAAAATTATAGGTGTTCGACATAGCATAACATCACATCAAATAATATTAGATGTACCGCGGCACCTTTTTATGGACGGGGAAAATGTAGAACAGAACAGGAATGTTTTATTTCGGCCAGGTAAAAATCAAATTGCCCTCTGTCCGTCCACCCGGATTGATAAAACAGTGTTATTACTAGAAAAAATATTTATTTAAAAGGTGAACTGTAAAGACTATTTTTTCTACGATTTGTGGGTTTTCTACAACAACGATGTGGTCTTGTCTGTTATTATATTAAAAAGAAGTAGTTTTAGATAGAAAGGTTCAAATAAAAATACCCAAAAGAAAGGTTTAAAAATAAATATTGATTATTAAAAAAGGATTAGTTGAATTAATATAAAAATATATTGATAACAGACAATAGAAAATAATTGTAATCTAAAATTGTTTATGCATGCATTTTTACTGAAAAATATATTATTTAGTTTTAATCGGGTTCGTGGCTTACTTGATTTTTGATGACTGATCGTACAGGCTTGAGACCCAGTGCGAAGAGTATTTTTTAAACCGATTTCTGTTCCAAGACATGTGTGTTTGTGATATCTAAAAATTCCCACGTTTGCAATCCAAAAGTCAACGGAGTAGCGGGAGCTATTAGTCAACTACTAGTTCTGTCCTGGCTCTATCTTTCCATCCCTACTCTTCAAAACAGAGATATTGAGCACTTCACTAACAAACAGTTCTTGTATGGAAAAAATATCTGTTAAGATACACTTAATAGAAGGTCATACGCTCCACATTGGGAGTGGACACTCATACAAAAATGTCACAATATTATCAAAAGCGATTTAACATGTTCAACGAATTAAACTTAACGAATAATTTTGGTTGCGCTTTCATCTCGTAGTACTTAAAATGAGACTGTACGAATACTGAATCGTGCATAATAAAAATATATGGGTGAATATTTATCAATCTCTATGCAATTTACTAAAAATAATTCTGTATTAGGAAAATCAACTGTGTACCTATAATGAAACAGGACTGATCGCAGCCGGACTATGCGCGACATAATTGCTTAAACAATCACTTTAGAAATCTTGATGAACATAATATCTGATATAAATATAAAATTATGTCGTGCTGTAATAAAATCTATTTATATTTAATAAAAGCATAATTATTTTCTGGATATATTTGATCGGATTGTTAACACCAATGCCGACCTAGTGTACTGCCTCTATTCAACGACTTTTTCATCTTCTACTGTGTATGGTGCTAATCGTGACTAACCTATTCTGTGATTAATCATATTTTAAAGTTATATAGTAAATTTCATGAACATAACTAAAATCTACATTGTCAATAGTCGGTAGTTCAAGTATTTTATGACGGAGAAGTGTAAACGGAACTTAATATTACGGTTGATTCAATAATGTTTGTAAAAGTTTCTTCATTTTATTTTTTATCATGCATTTGCTTTTTCTAAATAAAATATCACAGATCGTGTATATTCAAATTACGTAAGGTTGTCAAAACACGTACACAAATTTACTGGCATTAAGAAAATCGTCACGATAAATATTTGAAGCATCGAAAATTTTCTCAAAAAAAATATCCAAAATTCTCAGTAACGTGCAAGTTTAGTCAAAAATATACCAATATTCCTTGTTTTAATGCTGAGATTTTCATCGTAAAAAAAAAACACCAGTAAGATACCGTTATTGCAATCTTTTGACATGACATACAATCAAGTTTAAATAATCTTTTAGAAACATTCATAATAAAAATAAACTTAAGTCAAATTTGCTTACCAAACACCAACTATTTTAATAAATATTTAAGTATTTTTTGAACGCCTGGTAAATTATTATGATATCGACTGTGAAAGGTAAAAGGACGTAACCCACACACAAAAAAAAATACAGTAGTCACAAAAAACGTTTTTTGATTATTTTGGGCCAAAGGCAAATTATGCAATATAGATAAACTTTTAACGCACGGAGACTGATAAACTGGTTTTAAATTGACTTTATTTAATATTCATGTTTTTTTTTCAGTCTTTTTTCTTGATCGCAATTTTCACATGCCCTTCTTTTTTAAACTTCAAAGCTAAATTTAAATACTAATTTAGCTTTTTCAGCTTACATCCTTTTGATAGAATGTATATTAAGTTGTATAAATTATGATTATCGAAATAAAGCTGTTTTGAAAAAACTTTGGGTTACGTCCTTTTTCCTTTCCAAAGTCGATATGCATATTGGATTTCAACTGGCTTTAAATACAAATCACGAGTTTTTTAGAACAAAAGAACATTCGGGATACTGGAATTGCAATCCATATTCGTCGAATTAAATAAATGTATCACACGTAAGTAATTATTATTTCGGTGAGTAAATAAAATAAACCGCGGGCCACTGGTTAACAAAGTGTTGTTGAGGTTATTGTAAGCGTGGAAGCTATTCAGCATTGAGCCGTGGCAGGTGATATCACGGAGCACAGAATTAATAACCTCATCGGCTCGGCTGTCATTAATTACCCACTATCTATCGAACGACCAGATAGTTGATCTTGATTCCCGCTTGATTTTTGAGATGAATTATGATAGACGATTTGTTTCGCTGAGGATGTAACAAACAAGCCTGTCCAAAGGCTAAAGCAAGTAAATTCAACAACCCAGTGGCATCCAAGAAAAGGAGCGCCTGTATTTTTTGTTTTGTTAAATATTGACGACAGCAAGACGACTAATAACTTAGCGTTGTTCACAGCTAACATGATATATGTATAATATAAATTTGTCTGACCATATAGTTCTTTCGGCTTGTGCGATTCTAAAATGAGAATTCCACTATTTTTACGAATGTGTAACTTGATGTTTGTGATTATTTGTTGAGAAATCGTTGCTATAAATTGTTTGTTTTCAAAGTGTATAATCAGTCTGCCAATGGGGATGCCTCTAGGGAGAGCTTAAACAGTGCTTAACAGTATTTATTCCCTTGGATGTCGACATATCCCACATTGACGTAAGTGAGTTGAGAAGAATACTATTTTTATTTTTTAAAGAGGATTTTGTCGGAATTTACTCAGTTGACATCATACCAGATTCTAAAGATTTAATTTGTATTTTCTACTTATATTTTAATAATATTTTGTTGATATACTTTATTATGTACTTGCAAACGCAGTAAATTCATTTTTTTTATTATTTTGTTATTTACATTTAAATAATAAAAATAATATTTATACACTGTTTCAAGTGCAGTAAAATACATAACTACAATCGCGAACATTACAAAGTTTTATATTCTTTTATAAAAGTTATGTCAAAAGACGTCAAGCGTGACGTTAAGTTGACGTCGATAATATGTCAAATCAATAACTTTGATGGACATGTAAAATATTTCTGCCGTTATTATTAATTATTTTTCATATCCCACTTATTTGGAAATTTTAACACGCCACTGCTCCTACTAACTTAATACACATAAGGTTGTTGAGAACTAGCACTTGTTAATCATATTGCAATCATTATAATATAATGTCTGCACGCTCTTTTATAGTTTGAACGAGTAGCGCACCGGATCGGTAATCTAGCCATATCTTAAAAAACATTTAGCTATCCAATGAAGTATTTAACATGTTTACTGAAATTATAAGCGTTGTCTATAAATGTGGTTAATACAATCTAAGAAATGGTGTTTTTTTTTCACAAAATGAAAACAATTTATTGTTAATTATCTTTAATTGAACCGTTGTTTGTACTGTAACCAATTTATGGCCTAAAATCTTATGAGATACTTAATTCCTATCATGTTTTCTTTTGTTTATAACTGTTTCTTTAAATGGACTACCTGTTCCAAAGATATAATGAAGATATATCTTGCTATTTTTTTTATTAATAATTACCAAGGAAACGACCTTCTCTAATAATGTATTTCACCAAATTCATTAACTATATTACACTAAAAAAACATTTTCACACTCAATATGCATCAAACATGCTCATAATAAAGCGATTCAACATTTTAATTAGGCTTCACTGTAAGTCATTCACTTATCTATCATTAAGGTTAACAGACGGCTAATGATTGGAAGTTTTCGATATTAGATAGGTGGCAATAATAATCAATGCAAATATCAAAATTATATTTAGAATGTTTCATTTTAATTATTATTAAATAGGATGAAACCGATTTACATTCACCACTCTGATAGAGGACATATCTATATACAACTTTATTTCGTTTTATAATGTAGAACAGCGAGTACGATATAAAGAACAAAATATTACCTCCCTTTTTATATATAA
>CM062821.1:11685848-11770556 GCA_031772345.1 Himalopsyche anomala | reverse complement strand
TAACTAGCTGGCCCGACGAACTTCGTACCGCCTCAGAATCAATAAATGTTGTGTTGGCTGAATTAAATTCAGTTTGAATGAATACTCAAAATGAATTAAGTTCAATAATTGTTCAAAATTCAAAATGAAAAGTATTTAAATTACATTGAAATGATGTTATTCACGTGGCACAGTCGATAGATTTAAAGTAATGCAGTAGATCAACGATTTGATTTTGAATTGTGAAGTTTAAATGATACATATGTTTTTTCTTAGCCCCAAGAATTGCTCGTTCACTCGACCAATTGCGATTTTTGTGATTAGATTTTGGGAACATTTTGTTGATGAAGCCGTCCTTCGTTGAGACGAAATTGCAAAAATTTGGTGGAATCGAAATCAATCAGTTCGGTTCGTCAACAGGAACATGGCCGTTACAGATAGTCAGCAAATGCTTGGAGAAATCTGCGGCAGATGGTCGTTTAGAAATACAACTCGCATGTTTGTCGTTAGCTGAAGTTTTTTCACATAGCGCCACAGAGTCGATGTTTTAAGGCAAGCGTTTATTTCATCGACATCGGTCGATCTTGAAATGACTGGTAGTGTTTGGCGAAAATCGCCAGATAGTAGAATCATTGCGTCTCCAAAACATTTTGAGTCATTGCGCTGATCTTTCATAGTTCAGTTGAGTGCTTCCAATGCGGAGGAAAAATAAGCCACCATTTCCCTCATCAATTACCTTCATTAAAGTATCGTACACTTTCTGTTGGGGGTTCAACAAAGGTTCATTCGTTCGAAGTGATTGGTTCAATGCATCTCGATCATATTTACGTTTACGTTCCGATTCTCGATTGAAAGCGTCGTTCATTATTTGATCTGGCGACGCATCATGCAGCGCATGAGGTAACACATATCTTCGATCAAAAGCAACGCCTGGTTATGTATCTCCTCATTCACCTCGAGATCGGGATTCCCTGAACTGACGCGAATTTGGTGTAAAGTGTCTTCGGACATGTCATTCTTGTACTTGTTTCACAGTTCTCGTAGATTCAATGGGAAGCATGTCAAAATAATGATAGCAAATAATGTGCGTATCTGACTTGGAGATGCAGAAACAATTGCTTCAGCGATTGTCATGTCCCAATGAGTATAGTTTTTAAGCAAATTGAGCTATTGACATGCAGCACGAAATGTTGGGCATACTACGCCATTGACAGTTCGAAGTGATTCAATGATGTCGACCCGAAGGGAATTATTGGTTTTTTTTTCAGATTTTTCATGTTCACAGAACTGAAAGACTCTTAGAAAACCATTCCGAGCACTCTTACGAATTGGTTTAGAAGTACTTGGCATAGCTAGTACCTCTTAATTTCACTGTATTTTAAATAATAAAATTACATTTTCACAATGTTGACAAACGACTACTTTGTTTGACAGTAACTGTCAAACAAAGGCTGTTGCTAAGGAATGTGTTGATCTAGGATTAAATTTGTTCTCAATGCATGTCACCAACATAGTGACAGGGATCTTTTCAAAATTATTCAAATAATACTTTTTTATAATTTTACGAAAGTTCATTCTAAATTTTCATATTTTTATATTACGAAATGATATAAATTCTCAATATAACAAAAAACGCAACATTTTCCAAATCTTCAATATTATATTTATGAGATTATCTTTCATTAGAAAAAAAAATATTATTTTTTTGTTTAATGTTCCACACATGGTATGGTTGTTTTCTAACAATGAAATAAGTGATCAGAGTTTGTTCAGATTTTCTTTTTCGATAATTAATTGGTTATGCAGTTTGTTATACCCAGGACTTTTTTTACCCTGTAACGCGGCGGAACGGCGTTCCGGCACCTTTTTTTCTCTAAATTTTAATAAATGTTTAATTTTATTTTTTCTATTTTACAATATGTATATTTTGTTTTATTTTCTATGCATTATATGAAAAGCCGTCATTAATTCTATCAAAATGATATTCGAATATATAATAAATAATATACCTTCTTAGAAAATGCTCGAAAAAAGTGCGTTCCAGCACCTTTTTTTCAAAAAAAAGCACTGGTTATACCCATATATAATTTTTTTAAAGTTATCGTTGAAACTTGAATGCGCGATCAGAATTTGAATCATTTAGAAAGAAATGATCTTCTAATTTACTGAAAAGTCGGAGACCTTCTTCAATTATTTTCGCAGTGAATGATCGCAGAATTTCTTTCAGTTCGTCATTGTTTTCTGGTTTTTGTCAATAATTTAAATTTAATTATTGACATCTTTGTCACTTATAGCTTTATCTGTAAGTAATTCGTCGATATAATTTTCGCTAAAGGTATCAAGCCTTTCTTCACCAAGCTCGTGTGCTAATGTAATCATTTCAGCTGATATTACCGATGTTTCAATGGTTTCATCGACTGTAACACACCTAAGTAGGTGGCCTTAATTCAGCGATGGCAGATGCAACATGATTTAAACAGTCCGAAATCGTATTTTTTTTCAAATTTCGGTTGTGTTTATGATTCTCTCTATTCTATCCAAAATACAACGATATATGCTCTCAATGTAATATTTAACATTTTTATATATCGTAAAATATGGTACATTTAAAAAAATGCATTTCTAAAAAACCGCATTACTTTGAAATTGCATAAAAACAGGATTGACTGTATATGGGGATCAAAAATAAAATAATGATTTGATAGTATTCAATAACAATATAATATACATGAAAAGTATACTGATTTTTTTTACATACTTTCTGATTTTATGTGCTTTCATTCGTCTTTTCACATTTCAGTATATATTTTAGCGACGGTGATGAACATGAAACATAAATTCCTAAAAGTTTTTTTTTTAAATGGATATTGAAGATTTAGTTTCGAAATTCTGACACGTTCGTCCAAGTTCGTCGGTACATCTCTAATTCAAAGTATGAAACAAATGAATTTTACAACCAACGCCACCTAGTGTATTAAGCATAAACTGCATACGTCATGTTCCGCGTTCGATTCGAAAAATTTAAAAAAACGTATTGTACTGAGATATTTATTTTCTTTATAATTTCTTTTCCGTGATATTTTTCCGATGTTTTAATGCTTATTCTGCTATTCTAGACCCATACGAATTTAATAAAGCAAAGATCATTGAAATCCGTAGTCTAATTCTCGAGATATACGTGGTGTAAATAACCCCACTTTGTTTTATATATATAGATTAGACATTAAAGAAATGTATAATATATTGAATCACGTGGTGTGTAGATTCGCTGCATTAGATTATGATAACATTTCCAGAAATGCGTACATCGATTTTTAAATTATTATAACTTATTTATTAATCCAAATCCGCCCCTCAAATTATGAACTAAACCAAAGTTCTCAAAATATCACAATTATTAAAATACCCGCTGGTAAAACATACTGATGATATTTTTATAATTTTAAAATATATATTAATATGTTTTTTGTTTCTTTACATACCATAATTTTTATAAATATTGGACCGTTGTTTTTAATTAATTATAATAAATAATTGAAAAATAGAGATAAAGATACATTTCTATCGTGTTTTATGAATAAATAGATAAAATAAAAATATTTTTTATTTTTACGTGTTCTGTTTTATTATATTATATTTAGTACGGTTACCACATAATTCATATATAGGATTATCTATTGCGTATGTGAAGGCAGATCCAAAATGAGGACATGAAAACAATGTTCTATATCTCAGATATAGAATTCTCTATAGGTCAAATGTTCAAACTCACTAAATTGAATGAGCTATTTCGCACAATCTCATCGTTTTATAACAGCATATAGATAATTTACAGCACGAGTAACAGAGTACTTTATTTAAAACATGTTAAACATAGTTTTTATTCGCTAAATGTGTCAATATTTATGTCTGTTCACGTGGGAAACGTATAAAGGTATTTTTTTTTTCTAAAAAGCAATAAAAGTAATCCAACTGACCTATCTTATTAATTAAATATCAATTAATAATGAAATGAGTGTAAATGGGGCTCGATATCGTTATTTGTTTTTAATTTCAAATTTGAAGCAACAATATCTAACAGTGTGTCTTTCTTTCCAATGATGGTTTTTATCTGGAAACTCTTTACATAATAAAGTTGGAATTCAAATATTTATCTCGCACGTCGTACTTTAATCCGAACCTCTCAGCAAACAACCAATATTCGAGAAGACATTTTATTCGTTCCCAACTATTCCCCCCAAATTGCCAAATCGTCATTCTCCGTCGTGTCAAAGATCCGTTTCTGAATACCTCGTCCATCAAAACAAGTATGCACTTCCGATATGTGAAAATAAACTAGATAGTAAACGCCGGAGCCAAATGCGAAAAAATATGCCAAACCTAATCGTTTCCAAGTATGAAGCGCCTTGGCAATGAGAGTGCTTGAACTTGAAATTAGATTGACCAGAAATATCATTATTAGAAATCCACCAACAATCTTGCCAGTAAAATAATGTATTTTAAAATACAACATATGCGGTGCTTTCAATTAAGAATATTTGCATAACCTTATTATTAAAACCTTTCTCATCTTCATCATCAAGATGTATTTTCCAGAGATACAGTAGAAACCCCACTGGTAAATTAGTTTATTTCCTCTGATAATGAAACCTACACATACAAAATAAGAAAGCAGTAATAAAAAATAGCCATAACATATGCTGTGATAGTGTTTTTACTTTAAAATTTTATTTTAAAATATATTTCACTGACTGTCCTACTATATCTGACACGCGTTTAATCTATTTGGGAAGCATCTTCTTGCAATAGTATTTCTTAACTTCTGTTTAACTCAAATTAAATAAGATTTTCTTGGTACATCTTCGACGATGATAGGATTATAGATTAATATTGCAATATTAATATTGGTAAGACGGCATGTAATAAATTGTAAAAAATTAATTATTAAGTTATGACAGTAAGATTAGTTATAGATTTGCATTCACTAAAAATATTATGTGCGCATTTGTTTATAAATTTATTTCAGCTTCAAAGAATATATATTTAGAAGAGTATCAATATAATCATCTTTTTATATTTACACCTAAACATCGAAAACGGGGTCAAAGAAATCATTTGTGTGTATTAATCATACGCTCGGATGTGCTTGGCAGTCTTAAGTTGTGACATTTCGTTAATAACACACACATTATGTTAGCCGACTAAAGGAATCTGAAAATAACAAGATGAACGGATCCAAAGAAAAGTCGCGACCACCCCCACACTCAAAGATATGTTGGTAAACATTTTTTTGTACAATATGTATGTATTGTTAATTGGTGTTGATGAACCTAAAAATCGACAAAACAGACAAATCAATTACTACGAAATGAGATGGTAAGATAATCTGTTACACTATCATCATAAACCTGAATGAAACGTCGAGTGAAAATAGTTTTATATTTATTATACCAACATATCCTAATACTCTTGGTTAAGTGAGATCCGACCGGAAGACCAGATTGAATGATTTGCAGGATATATATTTAATTTATTAACAGCTAATCTAAGTGAGTCGATTTTGAATGTTATTAAGTTAACTGTAATTGATAGTTTTAATTAATTGTGATGAAAGTTTACACATATTCTGCGCCGCTGATAAGTTTGATGCGATTTTCACATTGGAATAAAAAAAAAGTCTGGCTAGACTCCACAGTGTACGCGCGCTTCAAAAGAAAAACGTTTCCCGAAATAATCGTTTGCACGAAGGGGACGACTTTCGCGCATCCGAGCTCCTCGAAAGTCGCACAAAATGTTTACGATAAATAAATAACAACACGAAGAATATCCAGGCGGCCTAAAACGAGAGTTCGTGGCGTCTGTTTTCAATATTTTGAATCGTCTTTTTGGAAAAAAAAAAAAACATGAGTGGGCGGCAGTCGAGGGAGCGTTTGCCAATAATATGGCACACGTGAAATTGGAAATGGACTTCATGAGCTTAATTGTTTTTAATATTACTTATTTTAGAAACTAGAAAAAACTCTAAAATTAAATGTTGATTTATATAGAAACTTCGGTTGTAATAGATTATACGGGTTGTTGAAATAATATTATTATTATTTCATATATATATATAATCGCATCGCCAGTAAAATACAATCGTATGTTTGGATTTGCCATTTTGCAAGAGAGCCAATTGAAGATATGCTGTCTGAATGCATAAAATATTGTTCGTTTTTATGGGAAAAACATCTGTTTAAAACACTTTTTTTAACTATCGATCTCACTGTTTTTTCATCGTCACATAAATTTAGCGCTTTTTCTCCGATACTATATGAGTTCTGTGTATGATCTATCGTAATATTTTATATAAAAAATGAAAAACTCACGAATTAGTCCATATATAAAAATAATCTGTCGAAATTCAGACTTCCATTTTACTAAAGATGCACTAATGAAAAATGTAGATTTTTTTTATTCACCGACGTGAAACTAAAAAATAAAGTCTTTAATTATCTTAGCAGAGCCAAATTAACAGATTGCTGGTAGATTTTCTTGAAGTAATTTGACTGATAAAGGTCGATGATAATAAAAAGGGTATAATTTTATTGTTTTCTTTTGAAAGTTTCGCTGTCCATAATTTGTAGCCTATATTTTTCTTGGAGGCCATTGAAAAGTATCATTGATGTCGTGTTTAAATATTCTGATTTCTATGATTGCCATTTTAAATAGTAATGTAAAAGAAACGTAGGACGATTGTCAAGCCAACAGCATGTTAATTAATAAACGTTAATTTAATTGAATTTTCATTGTAAGTTAACAACATTATAATCGTTACAAATTAAAATTCCACGACACTGGTAATACAGTAATTACAATTTGTAATTAACAGGTACCATTATGATACAAATTACATTTGAAGTTAATGATGTCAATAATGCAACAATGTATAAAGACTACTTAAGTGTTGCTACAACAAATATTAACAGCTCAATAATTGCGTGAGATAACAGAATTCCGGAATGACTTGTAACGATAGTAAGCAGACTGGTCGTTATCTCACAAAATTCCAGGTGAAATAGTTGTTACACCCAGATTACAACCAAATTTTTACGTACCTGCACAATATTTCCAGTAGGTGCATGTTTTTACACATGCAGTTATATTGTGATATTTTAAAACAATACTGTAATGTCAAACCATACTTATACATCATTATATCGATAAATAATTTTGTTTGAAATATATATATGAGGTGATTATAAGAATATTATTATCTCCAATATTCAATCAAAATACTAAAGAATAAGACTAATCATTTCGCCTCCAAAGAACTATTAGGTTCTAAGTGTAGATTTTTGGCCAAACAAAAGTGACGATGAGAGTCTTCTAAGAACTATAAATGGTACTCCTTGCTTCGCCGAACCTTAAAACACTTAAAACCTTCTAGTTCTCGAGTCGCGTTTTGTTGAGGGTGGTACGGAAACAAATAACTGCAAAATGGTTATAAGCTGATAAAATTATCACAAATTTAAATTAATTATTGTTAAAACGTTAACATAAAATGGCACGACAACTAAAATAAATAATATCATTCCATCGCTTTTAAACAAAACAAAACAAAAAAATACTAACGATTCTCTCAGCATCTCAGGAAAAATATTCAACTGAATGAAAACTATTTTTTTATATATAAATCACAACACTGCCAATCACTCTTTAGGGAACAATCGCGTTTGTTTGTCACAGACAACTATAAATTAAATGTATCAACGAATAAACAATACTGTTTTAATAATTTCACAAATAACGATTACTTTTCACAATAATACTCTCAATATCTTCATGCACCTTTTAACGATACGCGTTTGTTGTTTTTTAGGCGGATATTTACATAGACTTTAATTTCGCCGCTGAAAGTGTTTGTTCACATTGAAGTTGAACGCGCTAGCTTGGCGGATTGATATGAACTGCGAACAGCAAACTGCGGAGTGAGGAGGTGTGGACGATTTGCACAAACTTCTGGCGACAGTCACTGAAACTTCGGTTTGTTAGTCTGTTGTTGTTGTGGCTTTGAAAAAAATGTCGGAGACCTGTCTTCAAGACATTGCAAATAATTTGAACGCTGTGGTAGTTCGTGGAAATATACTACTACTTGCTGTGTAAACAATATTTTGTTTACGAACGTAGTACGGGACACCGATCTCCCCCGAATATTTTCTACTTTAGTGCGCAGTTTACGCGATTCAAAACAAAATACGACTAAATTAGTGTTTACTGTTTATATTATTTTGCTGATAAAGAATAATATCATGCCTAATTAAATAATTCTTCTATTATGAAGAAATTTGAAAAAAAGTCAAACTGCATACAAAAATACTACGAAACTTAATCTTGTGTGCATCATAAAGGGAATATAATATATATGACGGAATATCATTTCCTCCATTTATGGGTGGTATTTAATGTAGATCCACCAAATGGATTAACATTATCTAACATCATAAATGTTGCGTAGTTTCAGAGAAATTCCACGTGACTGACATTGAACTATTAATACAAATTAAAGCGAAGACGACGGTAGGCAGGCATTTGGAGTCACGAAGTCCTATCAATTTGAATTGTCAGGTCTTGACTATCAAAGCGAACTACCTCGGCACGCACTGTACCAAATCGCTACTTATTATATTCAAGTTGGTTTACTTACAGTTGACTTAATACAGTCAAAAATATGTAATATAATTAGTTAATCGAGTACAATACACAAAATCATTTTTTACTTTAAAATCAGCGGTTGATGAATCTTCGATACCATACTCGAATCACACTTTCAAGCACACAAATGAGCTCCAACTGATAACCATCAAATTGTCATTACAAAGAATTAGGATAATTAGTTAATGTGAACATATTGACGTTAAATTCTACACATTTTTTAATTGAGTGAATTTATATTTCTAATATCAAAATTATAATGATTTGTATAATTTTCAAATGAATGTGTAGAATTCATAATTAAGATTAAATCACAAAGCCGAACGCACAGGTAGCCTTTACTGCATGACCGACTAATTCAATATTTTTAAATGATGATTTAACATTATCTCAACTGGGTTCATACAGCTGCACTGGTTTGCTTTCAAGATTAGGTTTGGACATATGCTGCGGGTACATGAACCTAAATTAAATTCAAATATATGTTTACAAAACTGTGTATAGTTATAGAGACAAAATGAGATATTTCAAACGTAATAAAAGATTGCACATATACTGTCTATGTATTTAGTAATGTTGTAAGTGGTTAGTTTGTCACTTTTTGGATAAAAAAACAAATTTGCGAAAACAAATCGGGCAGCTTGAAGACCTTATACGTAATCTCATTAAGAACAAACAGCACGGATTAGAAGATTATAAAAAAGCACCGTTATATAATATGGAATGTGATGTTTAATATCAAACGCAATTATACACAGAGATATGAACAATATGTTAGTAATGGATAATTTATGGTGGTTAAATTAAAGTGGTAACATTAGAACAATAATATTGCTTTGGTCGTCACAAAGCGCAAACTAATTTTGGGAAGGTTTCAACAAAAAAAAACGCATCTTGCAATACGCCACTTCATTATTATTTGAAATTGACACGTAAAAATAGCTGCGTGTCATGTCTCCGCTAGGGATTGTAATACCGGTATTACCGAGACCGGAATTCCGGTACACATTTTTCAATACGGAATTACCGATAGGGAAAATATACTGGTATTTCGGTACCAAAATCGATTAAAATCCCTATTCGCAGCCCGTTATGCATTTATTTTGAACTGTATTCATACATAACGCAAACATTAAGTTTTTTGAGCAAACCAATGGCGATATGATGTTGGAAAGCTGATACCTAATGGTCGTTAGCGGGGAAAGGCATTCGGAAATGCGAGGATCGCGTGACATATCATTTTGTTTTTATTTGTTCGTAAAAAGGGTCCAAATTAATTATTCGGAATAACAATGCCTATTCAGGTAATTATTAGTAATATGATTATTATTCAAATGATTTTGGAATGTAGATATTTTTTTATTCAACATATAGACTAAACAATATCGCGGATACAACTATGTAACACGGCCACTGAAAATTGTAGAGCTCGTAACTCACAATTTATTGAAAGTTGAGATGCAAATGACACTTGAAGCATATTACATATTCTGAAAAAAAATTGAAGAATATTTATTTCCTTAATTTAAAAATATCTCAAGGATGTTTAACAATTCTCCAACGGCTTGGGAAACTAATGAATATTTACCAAACACAAAAATAACAAGTCAATTATCTATGCGGATTTATTTATTTATTGAAATCCGCTCTTTTACGCTTTCTAAAATTGTGAAGTGAGCATCCCACTTCAGGACGACGACAATGCAATTTGTGTATCGTTAGAAAAGAAAAAAAAAGTATATAAATATATATATTTAAAATTTTTCTCCTCAAAAATCAATTTAACCAATAAAAAATAAGAAAGGAAAAAAGATAAAAAAGACACTTGCGATATGATTTCATTTTAATGGTAATGTAATTAGTAAAGCGTTTAATATATACTTAATTAGGGTTGACAACCTTACCGCCTTTTACCGGGAATCTGTAAATACTACATAAACATAATAAGAATACATACAACCAAAACCGATGCTTTCGATAAACAAAACTTATATTTAGATACGTTAAGATATTGATTATACAATTTAATATTTTGATGTCTATACACTATAATATATGACAAATCATTTTTTTAATCCGACAGAATTTTGCTACCTTTCTTTCATATCTAGTACATTTTTTCTTGCTTACTTCTTTTGTTTTTAGAATAGGAACATCTCTTTGATTCAAGAATGAAAATTTTGCATTTTTAAAGACTTTATTTCAGTTCACCAAAAATCAATCGACTAGTTTCGTTCTAAAGCTTCGCTATTATAATATACTACTATCCTTAGCTGACAAGTATTCGTCAAGTAAATTTACAGAAATATAGTAAAAATCAACATTACCGTCATTTATTGTTTTACGTAACATTCGACCGGTTTTGTAAACCCTATCGTGCACCTATTTGTTTACATCGCATCAATCAAGGATACATTACAAGAATAGTTTACCGTGAATATAACAAATGATGATATTGAGATTGTCGAGTGGAGAAATGCTGGCAGCTTTTCAAATGCATTGGCGCAGCGAACTAATAACATCGCGCTCGGTAATGATTATTACAATGCCAAAGCGTGAGCTCAACAAGTGTCGATGAGTAATTTGTTTACAAGATCACATGTTTTACAAAAAGAAAATTCTACGGTAAGCTCGTTACACACATCGACGTGAAGTAGTAGACTGCGTAAAAAAGAAACATAGACCGCCGGAAAATTGTCGGAACGAAACTTAAAACATTCATTTAAAAGAAGCTAAATTGATTATTTAGATAATAAAGTAAGCGATTCTACGCATACCTACAAGGGGTTCATCGATATCTGATTATTTATTGTCATAGTTTCTGCAATTACGAATTTGCATATATATATATATACACAAATACGATTATTTTTATGTACCGTTAAAAGCAACATTATTGCATCAAATCAATGATAAAATTTTCGTCCATGTTTTCTTATAACTGGTTTTTTTATAGATTTAAATTATTCTTGGTAAACGAGGAACCCGTTACTTAATTAGAAAACTTTACAGAGTAATAATGATGGGGTCACCACACCCGAAATGTCGTGTAAAATGGTTAACAAATGATTATATGATTTAAAAGTTGAACGTTAAAGTGTATTAAATAAATAAACGTCAAACTTTGTAATGACATCAATTGTTTTTTCTTCCTAAGTGTAGAACTAGTCTTTCAATTGTGATACCACTAGGAAGAGCGTATTGTTACGTTCAGCAGTATTGCTTCGGATGCCGTTATATGGTATAAGTGAGTTCAGACGAGTATTATTTAGTAATTGTAACTTACTCGCTTAATTAGCATCATTCGTCACAGCGAAAGCTATACATATATGTATATTTATATAAAAAATATTACGAATCTATGTGTCAAAAGTTTAATTTACGATTATAGCTGATCATACTGTATCGTAGTGTTATAAATAATTAAAAAATGAATCGGAAATCTGTTATCAATGACAAGTGTATGCGTTGGTCACAGCAACATGAATAATAAAATACTTTTAGGAACGTGGTAGATTTTCATATAGAGATAATGGCCCGAATAACGTGGAACAGCTCCTGTAATCCCAACTAAATAAACCAATGTAGACAGTCTAATGCGCCAACCCTTCTCCCCCGAAGGCGAATGCGATAATTCAATTACAACTGGCAGGGTACATCTCTAGTGTAATGGCGGAATTGACATAATGACATTTGTGTCCTTGCGTGGTCACATACTGACATTATTTTGACAATTATGTATGTACTCCTTCCTATATGTAAGTATTTGAACACACGGTTATACAAATAACCACTTCCATTACTTAATTAAGACGGAAGTAGTAATAGCCCGTTTACATTATAGGTAGGGCGCTACGCCAAGTAATTGTATAATAGTCTATGCATCTAGCCGGATGCCAAATTAAAAAAAAAATATATGACATACTAAATAATTTATTTTGAAATATGGATGGTTAAATTTTAATAGTAAGCTGGAAGATGATACAAGACATTATATTACAAAGTTTGACAAATAAACCAATATATATTAAAATAAGTAATATTATGATAATTAACATTTGCTCTTCAAATTCTTAATGTACACCCAGTCATTTTATACGCGATTTTTCCCCTTTCATTTTTTTTTTGCAGAAGAAACGTTAACCTTTCGCAAAATCTAGGATTGATGACTTTGTTCTAAATCTTGTGAAAATACATTTATTAAACTCGAAAAATAGCACGTTTCGGTCATAAATTTTATCCAAACACAAAGAGCTAAATATGTATTAAATCTACTAAATAAATGCACCCTAGAAGTCCGTCCGTTATTATAAGGAGAAATAATCAACCGTCAGATCATCAAAACAAATCCAATGTAGTAATAATTTATTCGGATCATGAATTTAGGAAAAAACAGCATTTTATCCATCAAGTCAGAGCAAAATTCAACACTTTTGTTCAAAAATACACGAGACATATAAAAAAGTTAACACAATTATGCATATATACATATGTATCTGTTTCTCATCGTATTTAAGTATTAACTAAAGTAATTAATTTTTATTACAGGGCTGTGGAGTCGGAGTAGCAATCGCGGAGTCACAGTATTTCGGCCGGAGTCGGAGTCGTGAAAAATGAGCGGGTCGATTTCTTTTTGAGAAATATATTTAATGATGTGTATTTAAACAAAATAATCAAAAGTGTTAACATTTCATGCTTGGCTGACTAAAGATGATCTGATGGTATACATAATATAACAGTTAAAATGAAATTATTGAAAAATTTCCTCAGAGTCGGAGTCGTTATTTATTTTAAAGCTGGAGTCGGAGTCGTCTTTTTTTCACGCAACCCCACAGCCCTGGTTTATTATGTACAAAAAAAAACATTTTTGGGGAAAATTTCAAGAGCAAAAATTTTAATTTTTCATACATTTTTGATACTTGTTTACGCGACATTTTAAATTTTTGGAAACAATTTATCCGAATTATATGAAAATGAGATTTTTTACGCGTCAGTTTCTGGAACCAATGTATCAAGTAAAAAAAAAGGATTAGGTGTATTTAATTGTACGCGGATTCAAAACTGTAACCCTTGTACAATTAAATGCGATGTTATGTTCAACAAATAATAATAGAGTTTTCGATGGATTCGGCTGTAACTTTGTGAAAGTTAATTTTAATATAAAATAACTTACATTATTCCACGTATTGTGCTACAAACTGTGACATGTGTTTTGCCTCTTTCAGAGGCATCTTCGGACAGACAGGCGAAACACGAGTCACAGTTTGTAGCACAATACGTGGAATAATCTTAAGTTATTTTATATTAATAAGACTTCATACTATTATAAAAATGTGCAAATCAAACAATAATCTTTAATCTCATTTTTTTTTTAATCAAAAATGATCATGAAGTACCCAAATCAGTTTAAGTTTCTTATTAAATACTTTTGAAGAGAGCGAGAAACATATTTAAAAACTAGACTTTGATCTACTCTAAAAACGAAGTAGACGAAAAGGTCAAATTGTTTTATAGAAAAACAAAATGCAAATATTTTGCAGTTTATTTGTGTTAATAGCAGTTATAATATCGTGTTGAAAATTACCATTAGTATACGTGCGTCAATTGCGAACATAACACAATATGCATGCGGTGTTCCAGAAATTGATTCAAGTGCCTTTCGAAGCATTGAAGACACATCTGGGTTTAAAGTGCTAAAATAATTATCTGGGGAACATATTGCGTAAGTTTTCTTATTGTGCTTGTTTAAAATATCAGGAAACACGACACTACTGTTTATTTTTAATTTTAAGAACATTAATAATTTGTTACAAAGTTGATATAGCAGGATAAAAAAAAACTCTATACATGAATTTCAAGTCAACTAACGAGTTTGGAGCGGAATGATTCAGCGCCAAACAGCTGTGTGAGACAAGAATTAAAATGACATATAATTGAACCAATGAAAATGTGTATGATAAATTTCTAAATAAATATTATGCCAATACGATTGCCATTGCTACAGCGTCTCCGTGATTCAGTGTATTTCTAACAAATAATATTTATATTTTGAACAAACACGAATTGTTTTATTTCGTGTTCTCTTATCATGAAATTATGATTATAAATGCCCCGGCAAATATTTATCACAAACAATTCCTAATAAATGTCAAATAATCAAACGACGACAATTGATATTTTGGGAAATATGAGCGATATAAAATGGATAAGTATAATTTATGAACGAAAGAGGGATAAATAAATATGACATTGTCATAGTATATAGGCGAAGGTTAAAATGGCTCTGGTTTTTTTTAACGCCAATAGTTTAATAACATAACATATAAATCTATTTTTTTCCTACATGTAGAACAGGAAGCTTTTAGTATTGATCAATATATAATATTAAAAAGAAGAAAAAGATATTTTTTAAAAAAATCAAGGAAAGATTTTACGCATGGCTGCTATGAACGGACTGACGTAGCAATGTATTTATTTTAATGGCATAAGTTAAAATGAATAATCATGCTAAATTTAGCGGTAGTACGAGAAGGAGAAGAGCTGCAGTTCAAAAAGCGGTATCATAACTGCCCTGGTACATATCGCTATCTGACCAGCTGCCCTGAACTCTTATTGAGAAATCTTTAATACCGCAACTGGCAAATATAGACTTCAAAAACCATGCCAACCTGCAAGCTTAATATTAATTTGTTTTTTTTTTGTTCGCGAAGTCCTCCGGGAGCAGCGTTTCCAAATACCGATTACCAATCAGACATGCCGTATATAATTTCCTCTTTCTTCGATTTCGATAAAATAATATATGAAGCAGTACAACTCGCGGACCGCTCACTCATGGGCAGCAAAATTGTCATCTTTTAAGGTATAGCAAAGTTTATTTAGTTTTCTTATTCATTCGTAAAATTCGCGCCGTGGTTTCGATACCCGGGAATTTATTCCCTCGCCGCGAAAGTGTTGTGTGAATTAATTCGATGTCTAGACGCCTGCGATAAGCTTTGATAAGATATCCGAATTAAAAACCCGATCATCTTTAATCATTATAATTTATTAAATTTGAATCATTCAAATTATGTACACTCCCACAGATTTTGTCACTAAAGACCCTATATATTTATAAATTCATTAGATAAAAATATTAAATTCACGTTAGAAGTCGGAGGCAAGAATATTAACTTTCTTGACCTAAATATTAATATTGAAAACGGTTCTCACGAATTTAAAATATTTCGGAAGCCTACGTTTTCGGATACCGTGATACATAAGGATTCAATGCACCCATTTTCTTATAAACTAGCCGCTTTTCATTCAGAAATTCATAGACTTGTGAGTGTTCCTTTGAATGAAAAGAACTTTAATATCGAATTAAAAATCATCAAACAAATCGCCATCAACAATGGATACGATATGTCTCTTATAGACAATCTTTTATCAAAAAAACAAACTAAACTTGCAGAAAAAATGTTATTTCAAGGTACATTGTCAAAGGACATAGATCATACTAGGTATTGGCGTAGAATCATTTATTTAGGAAATACTAGTCTTAAAATTAAAAAACAACTAGCTGATAGTGTTAGACCAGCCTTTTACTGTAAAAGCTCTTTAGGCAAATTATTAGTTAACAATAAAGATAAAATACATTACCTAAATAAATCTGGAATTTATAGATTACAATGCTCTTGTTGTAATAAATTTTATATCGGCAAAACAGAGAGGACTTTAAACATCAGGGTATTAGAACATATGGCAGCCTTTAGACTGAAAAAGGACACGTCTACTTTTGCTAATCACTTAATTTCGGAAGGACACGTGTTCAATCAGGAACAGGGGGTAAAAATGTTACACCCAAATACGGACAGTCATAAGCTCTTTTTCCAGGAAATTTTAGAAATTAATAGGGCACAGTTACATAGTCTTCCGATTTTGAACGAGATATTAAACCTTCCTGGCTCTCCACTTCTATACCCTGTATAAATAATATCATAAATAATATCATAAAACCTTTGCCGACAAACAAATAAATATAATTCTTAAAACCACTCACTACTCAAATCTTTGGGAATTCCCATGAGCTTACCCTTTTCGCCAGCGATGGCTTTAGACTCAGTGATACATTTATTTAATATATAAACACGAAACATCCATTTACTAAGCGTCAGTTCAAGTTCATCCGTGCGCTTGAACGCCTGAAGATGCCGAAAGGCGAAACCCGGGTCGTTAATGACAAAATCTGTGGGAGTGTACATAATTTGAATGATTCAAATTTAATATTGAAATTCCACCAAGCACCTTCAGTCGAAATCTTAAATTATATTATAATTTATTTTTGTACTGACTAGGTTTAGTAAACAAATCAAGTAACGCGTGGTTTTAATGTATATTTTTCAGTCGATTTTTAATATTATTTTATATCTGTTGAGAGAGGTTGTGTTAGTATGTATACATATGTATCTTATCGTAGGTTTTATTATCAAGGCAGAAAAGGAATTAGCTTTGAATAAATAAATGCGATTAAGTGCAAGTTCAATAAAGAAACAATGCAAACTACAACGCCATAACTTCACAACAACTGCATTGTGTAACATTCACGGTAGGCTTTTGTTAGAATTGTATTATTATGGTGCATTCGTATGAAACACGCCATTGCAAAATGCAATCACGACAAGCGGCTCTGCCCAATGTCACGGTAATTTAAAAATAATAGTATACATGAACGTATGTGCATATTCAACAACAAGCAAGCGTACACATATTTTTTTTTAAACCAAGAGATAAACTATATTTTTCTTAAGGACACCAGCTATTACAAAGTTGTTTACTAGGACGACTATCTGGCAAATTAAGGCGTCGTGTAGGTTGTGAAACTGGTTCTATGGCCAGTGCACCGCAGCTAAACAAACAAAGCGATCGGAAAAACTGCACAAAATGATGACATACGCAGTTTGAAAACACATCGTAGACAATACAAACCTACGACTGCGTAGAGCCAGCGTTATTCATGCTATTCGATGCAGCATTGCTTATTTTGGAAAGGATGTCTCATAAACAATGTGAAGTACATTTTTGTTATCAAGTAATACTCTGCAAATGTTATTGATAGATCACAATAAAAATACACTCTAAATCATATGTTATTTATTTAATTGTTTTAAGTATTCGTTAGTCAACAATCATAATATTATGGCTAGAGGTTTTGTTTTGATAACAAATACAAATCGCATGACATTTTTGTTGCAAATGGAGACACTGCATTATATGTATAAAAAAATAAAGCTGCGAAACTAGATGTTCTACTATCTGGACTGTAACCACGCAATGACATTGCAGAAAATAAAAGATATGTTGACGTCAGACTGCCTCTGTAACTTTCGAATATTCAATTGCGTTCAATTATGACGTTAGAAACAATCGCTACTGCATAGTTCAACTATGGTATAAAGATTATACGTTACGAATAAAGAATGTTTAAAAATTAAAAGTATTTCATTATTACGAGCTTTCCATATCTAATATTGACATACATATATTGCCTCTTCCATACTTCCACAGAACTAGGTAAGATGGCTATTGAATATGATTTTTCTGACATTTTATTTTACAAATTCAATTTATAATTTAAGATTTCGACTGAAGGTGCTTGGTGGAATTTCAATATTAAATTTGAAAGTTCAAGTTCATCCGTGCGCTTGAACGCCTGAAGATGCCGAAAGGCGAAACCCGGGTCGTTAGTGACAAAATCTGTGGGAGTGTACATAATTTGAATGATTCAAATTCAATTTAACAATTTTCAATGGTCCTCAATAATAAAAATCTGCATTTTTCTTTTTTTTCTCAAAGTAAGAGCTTATTTTATACACACAGGTATGTAAATGAAATAATGATTGAATTTCAGAAATTCGAAAATAATTAGAAAAACGAATGTAATTTCATAATTTATAAATACAGTAAATCGGCAATAATTATTATAATATCACAGTACATAATTTGAATGTATAGATTTTATTAATTAAGTTACACTGAAGTCATAACGTAAACAAATAATACTTTCGAATGTTTCTCAGGATGTAGAAATATGCAACCGCAAGTTACGACACATCATAACTTCAGGACGATGTGCTGAACAAAATCACTTGATAAAAACGAAAAAAAAACGATGATCGCTGATCAAACTTCAATCAAACGAGAGTTTGAATACGTTGGTTTTGTTATTTATTTCCCGGATCTTGAGTTCATTTCAAAACCTTAAATATCGTAATCATACTGAAACTACAAGATATCCCTGCAACAATATAACTGACATCTACGAAGAATACAGTACTTATAGAAATTATTTAAATTAAAACTGTCAAATGTGCGAGGGATCACAGGCTCATCGAGCCATCATCTGGTGAGCGGTGACATCATAATATCACGAACCGACCACGAGGTCAAAAGATCACCCATTCATGTTGGAACATTGGTACAATTGGAAGAGTCTAGAATGAAACGAAAATGACAATGCTTCAACAAAGAGGCGCCATTCTTCAAAATAATCGCGTTTCCAACTGTGCATTTGCTCCAATAAAACTAGCACAGTAATTGACTGCATCAATGACAAAGGATTGAAACTACATGGCTTAACAATCACATAACTGTGGAGTTGCTACAGTTTAAAGGTTTCTTTTTGGAACCTAATTATTAAAATCTATCCTTCAATAGTTAGTTAAATTCCTATCTTGTCACGGAATTGTTAAACAACGTTTAAAGAAAAAGAAATTACAATATAATAATAAAAAAATGAAATTTCGTGTGGAGAACGAGTAGATAAAGATCATATTTTTTTGAGAAAACAAGTTCTGGGTAATTGCTCATGAGAGACTTCTAGCGATCTGGCTTATTCAATCGGTGGTTGGTAATTTTAATTGTAATCGATTATGTGAAGTAAAAATGATTCACGTATTGACAAAGTCATAATATTATGAAAGATAAAATATTTTCGACTACTCTTATCATCATCAACTTGTTATATTTTTTTTAGTACTGGCTGATTTTTATACCTATTTTTGTGGCATTATTAATTAAAAACAGCGCCATGAACTCGTAAGCAGAGACAACATGAAATTATGAGTCGAAACCGAGTCACGTGATCTATAACCGCGCCGGAAAATGTATGGAGATGTAAATTATATTTTTTACATCTCCATACATTATTACAATTTAATGTCGGCACACAAGAAAGAAATACCGACGATGTTCCTTAGCCTTTCAAGCTCTTCCAACAAGTATAAACATCGATTACCCAGTTCATTTGTCGAACAACACCATAAATTTTAAATTATAAATAAATATACATGTGTGTACAAAATGTGGCACAATATCGAGTCCATTAATCAGATAATTAAAAATGCCAATGCCGATAAACCTAAGGATTAAACAAAATGTTGGTATTGTCTGGGGGCATTACACGGATATTTCTAAATGTCCTACTACTGAACTCGAACTAATTATCTAATCTGCAAAACACCTGCCAAACACAGATGAATATTACTTGGTTTACGGTGACTATTTGAATATTTCTTTTCCCATTATCTCAAAACATTGGAGTTGTCTGAAAAATGAACTGGACGATCGATATGTATAATAAAACTAAAATCGGTATCATGTTGTTTGGTAGGTAGCGAAACACAATCTTAAGATAACAATATTTTATAAACCTACTTTATTAAATAAATAAAAGATTGAGCGGGCCTAATTCGATTAACTTTAACATTGATACTATCACCCGCAGTTATCAAAATTGGTTTTGTATTATTCAAATTATGTTATTTTATATTATATTGAGTAACAAAAAGACACTTTTACGCCAATGCGGTCGACCGCTTAAAACGGTTGAGAAACGCTGTGTAAAAATACCATAGAGAATAATATGATGTATGGATCAAACATAAATGGTTTAAATTCGGAAGCGGATACACTGATTACGAAAGCGCGTGTCAAGGCTATTGGTTATTGGAAATGCCAAAATACGATGAAGTATATATACCGCCGGTTGTTCATAATTATTCGGTTACATATACCGAATAGCTGATATGCACAACGATCATTTTATTTGATCGAGGGGAAAGACATTCAACGGATGCTTAAATAACCGTGTTCGAATTGTAATTACGAGCGATATATTTTACCTAGTAGAGTAGGCGTGCATCTAGATTCTAGAAGAATGACCTTAGCAAAACAGCAGATCTTTTGACTACAATACAAACAGAATCATCTCCCCTCACAGAAAGAATATGGAATGTTAAGGGTGGGTGTAGCGTCTATACCGACACCTATAATTGAGACAAATTATTAAGCGATTATAGATATTAATTGATAGAATCTAGCTTAAAATAATTTCCAAAACATCCCAGTTGAGTTGAGTTAAGGATTTCTTATTATATTAAAATAAAATTTAAGTGTAAAAAATAGCAGGAAGGCAGTGGCGCGCTTAAAAACTGATCTGTTTCTTTCAATAAAAAATCTCATCTCAAGCAAACAAAGCGCACTATTTATTTTTGAAAAAATTTTCATGTAGCGGTCTACAACGACAATTATAATTAAGACGAATTGATAATTTTAGTGACTTATTTACAGCATTCGTGCAATTGATATAATCTATATAAATTTGACGTATAATTAACTCATTGCATAACATTCAGTCATGCTAGATTATCGGCAAAAATAAGATGTTCTGCTTAATACAAGGAACATGGAAAGGTGTAAACAAATTTTTATTTCCAAATTTGTTAAAACCTTAATTGTATAATACATATAATATTTGTTAAATACTGTCATCTATCATACAAGTGGACCGACAATAATTTGTGTATGTATTTCGTTAATTCTCAATAGATGTGAGTGATAAATGACATTTGTTGATCAATTTTGTTTGTATAATATTAACCGTTGATCGCGATGCTTTAAGTAGGTAATATGAATTAAATAAGAGTCGACATCTAATACAATTGTGTAATTTAGCTTTATGTTACATTTCTCTGATAATTAAAGATAATTTCAAGCGACGGGAAGTGATATTTGTATATAATAAAACTTGGCATTTTCATAAACGTGATGAAACGTGAACCAACATAAAGCGTGTAGTTTTTTAAATTTAACAACAAATTAACGGTTTCAAATAACAATGAAAACAAAGCATTTTGTAAAACAATTATGCACAGTTAAGTTATCATAATTGCCGACAAGAGGATAAAAGAATCCTTAAAACGTTTTCAGTGTAGTCTGCCTGGCAAACGTTAAAAAATTTCCGGTCGGCGAAAAAGTCGACGGTAGTGGCGCTCCCGGCGGGAAATCACAATAATAACAGTTTGCCGGAAGCAAATTCGAGCGCTAATAAGGCAGCAGTTTACGGTCGGTAAAAGATTGCCATTCAATTTAGAAAACCAATAATTGAGATTGCAATGTAGTTTTACCTATGTAGTATCTACATACTTGTTTAGAATTGAAAAAATACTAATACATGAGTATTATAAAGAGCTAAAGAAGACACGACGGCGACAAGAATATGTAAATTTACATATCCAAATTACGAAAGGTCACATTGAAAATATAAAACGAGTTTGCAATAAAAAAACGAAAATGACTACTAAATCCAAAAATAAATTAGTTTTATTTTATAGAATACCAGTGAAAGCAAATAACCGAAACAACATAATGTTATAAATGACTATAGTGCAAGTGATATTTATATAAGTTGTTTTTCATCTTCAAATACACCTATCTCTCGCATTGAAATATTTAAGCATTATCTACCACGGTCATGTAGCCGGGTGATTGGTGTTGCAAGGCTTTGGTACACTCGGTTGCGGAATAACGGGTTCGAATCACAAAATGAAAACTTTTAAACATTGTATTTTTTCAATTGATATATTACCCCGTTTTACACACATGCTTTCACGTGCGATTTGGTGTTGTGGTCCCTATGTGATTTAAAACGAAAAATAGCTCTTTAAATGCATCGTTTACTCAGTTTCTCGTTTCAAAGCATACACACACCACCCACTCAATCGCACGTGAAAACACCTGCGTATAATGCGGTATAATCACATGTATCCAAAGGCACGAGTGTCGGTGATGCTTTCATACCTCCACACCCACGCCTTAAACCTTTCCTGAAAACTTGGCGTAGAGGTGTAGCTAATGACTTGGCGGACACGGGCGTACGCTGTTTAAAACGAAAACTTTAACCTCTTCATATTGCTAATAACGATTTATTCAACACGTTAAAGGCGTCGCACCGAAGTACAACATTCAACATTTAAAATGATACAATGAACAATTTTAGCCGTACGCGTTATTTTTTCGGTTTTTTTTTGCTCTAATAATAGAATAATCTTTGCACTTACTTTGCACAATTACGTTGAATAATATTTAATTATTTCAACGACACGTGGCTTCCTCAAACAACATATTTCTAAAATTTTTAGCGTTTCGTATCTATCTGTTTTTGACTGCTATCATGAATAACGTTGTGCAATGATCATTCATACAGCAAAATTACTACCAATTATTTTAATACTCACGATTGAAATGAAAAATAAAAATATAACAGAGTTATATATACACAACACTGTAGAGACAATTAATTATATCGATGCACACAATGTTTCTTGTAGAGTGCCATTTTAATTTGTCGCCAAGGCTGTTGAGATTTATACACGGACCTATTTATTATATTAACTATCTAGAATAGATTTTTTTTTTGTATGTAAGACTAAATAAGTTTCATGATATTATTTCTTTATATTATACATACATAATGTTGGATAATGTAACCTAAATCCTCCCCAAAAATGTAGCATTAGTCTTACCTGAAATTAAAAAAAAAACAATACATTATATAGTGTTCAAGTAATATTTTTTGTTATAATTTTTCAAGATTTGCGATTGCCACAATGGCATTGTTTAACTAATGATCTCGCCACACCAAACCACATCTGCTCGACTTAATTTATAATTTTAGTAATTATTTATCATAAATAATGAGAACATTATACACCCAAAACTGAATAATAATTTGTCATTTTTGCTGACAAGCCTTAAAAAATCATAATTCACTGATAACATATATCACGAGAATGAACTTTTTTTTTCGACTAAGCTATCAAATCTTCCGTACGATAAAAAAAATGCGAAAGAAGGCGCCGTGTTTGAATATTATAATATACATTCAGCGACAGCTACTGTGTTGACTTATAAACAACTCAAACAAGATTAAAACAAGAAACCGTTTGTATGAAATTACCGGGTTCGAATTCTCTCCAGTGGTAACAATTCTAAGTAAGTAGGAGGCACAAACAACATGAAACAATTCCAAGGAGACCGGATAAGCTCTAGCCAGACACTATCGACAAAATATTAGAATACAGATAAATAGTAACGAAACCAAAATAAACTATAACGTTATATAATAGACCTCGTTATAAAAGTAGTTTTTTCCGTTGAATATGTATATTGATGGTGTTTACGTAAAGTAACGATAAAACGAATCGGGTAAATTAATCTTGCGAGAAAACAGGTAGGCCGCATTGTACAAGTCAAACAAAAATACCGACAAGGATTTGTTTTGGAAACGATTGTTTGCACAGTAAGGTGATGACGGACTAGAATAAACAAACTATAAGGTTTAAGCAAATATTGAAGGAAAAAAATGTATGTATCTATCACGAGCATCCTGTACCTGAATGAAGTGGGTGAAAATATTTTTTCTATGATAGTACAACAATTATTTTTCATCAATTTATTATCGTATCCTGGGATGGTTGTATGTGTATGATAATATATTAAATAATACATTACACCTTTTAAGGTATTCACTGTCAATACTTGGTTGAAAGGCATTATATTAAGACAACAATAAACACTCTTTTGTACACAGTGCACAATTATAAGGTTGAACATGCTCGTGATGGGCGACACCGGCCGCGATCCTAATAAATAATTGTGCAATAAATACAAATGAGTTCTTTTTTAATATAATATTGCTGCCTGTGTGGACGAGTGGTCAACGTCGTTGGCTACCGCTACGGAGGTCACGGGTTCGAATCCCTGTACGGGTAGTTTTATAAATAGATTTTTCAATCGATTTATGAATTTCTGTTCAAAGGCATGGATGTATGTGATGTCCTGAATTCCCCCCTCCCACCCATCTTATCCTATGAACGGCACGTATCGAGAGCAATTAGCTAACTACTAGTCCTTTCCTAGCCCTTTCCTTCTATTCCTACTCTCTTTGGAAAAGAGAGGTTGAGCAACTGAGTAACAAGCAGTTCTGGTAGAAACACTTATGTTGAGATAAACTCCATTAGGAGTCCATATGCTCCACATTGGGAGCAGACATGGAAAAAAATATAATACATTGCACTACACAGCAAGTAAAACAATTGTTTTACAAAGAGAACTGTCATGTAAGAAAAATCGTTCTGTAATTCTTACAAATTATAATTTTAAATTGGATAAAAAATAGTAAATATTTATAAAATTTTACACATAAGTTATATTGGTGACGTACTTACTCTATTGTATATATATTATATTATTACCGTTGAGAAAAAATATTCAATGATGATCGTGGCATTGCACGCGTTTCATTTAACGCAAATGCGAGTTTTCAGATCACCTTCAACTAGTATACAAATAAGCTTTGGTTTAAATGCTATCGCTAATAAAAAGAAAAAAGTATTTTAGCACGAATCATTCGCGAATTATAAATGAAAACATTTCGCAGGGGTCAAATTGGCAAATAAAGCGTTAAATTCAGTGCAATATTTTAACAGGCATAATTTTCCTTTATTCTAATATTTAAGAAAGCCAAGATATGTACATGGATTTTTTTCTTAAACCAGATATCACTGCTGATATCCAGGAACTTTATATTGTACCGGTTATGAACAAACAAAAAAAATCATGTTATCAAATTCAAGGAGTATAGCCTGGTTTCATGTTGCGACATGTTGAAAAGATATTCGTCATTTTATACGGTTCAACCAACTTTAAATTTATTTGAATATCTTGAATATATGAGACGTATTCACCGCCATTGATGTATTCCGTGGAGTTTTGAGTGCTTTTTCAATACGATGCCAATGTAGAAAGATTAATATTATTGACCACTGGTCGAGTGGTCAACGTCGTTAGCTTCGATTAGATTCGATTTTTCAATCGATTTATGAATTACTGTTCAAAGGCATGGGTTACGTGCTGTTTTGAATTGCCCCCTACCACCATATTATACTAAAAACGGGGCGTAGCGGGAGCGATAAGCTAACTACTAGTCTTGCTTAGCCCTTGCATTATATTACAAATTCTCTTTGAAAAAAAGTGATTTCGACCAACTGAGTAACAGTTTTATTGAGATAAACTCAATAATGAGTACATATGCTCTACATTAGGAGTGGACATGGTTAAAATTTATACCTATGTATATCATGACAGGAGTGTAGGTACATATTACCGAGACAACAAATAAAGAACGTAGTATATAATAAAAGCTACTTATTTTAACTTACATTTTATTATTGTCGTAATCAAAACATAAACATGAGAAAAGGTAATATTTACGTTTTGCGGGCGTTTTCAGAAGTATGTGTGCAAACGCGAACAAGTTGCCCACTTCACTAATGATTTAGATTGTAATAAAAAGATGGCACCTGCCGTATAATTTGGCAACGGACACACGACAACTACGACTGCGAATGCCAGCCAGCCTACGACGTCATGCAAGAGACATCTCACCACTAACATTCCCTGACTGAGGCAACCGAAGATTTTTGCTAAATAAGATAGAAAGATACACTAAAGAGCATTCATTAGATTATTATTATGTTTTCTCATTTCAATAGCAAGCTTAAAATGCTAATGTTGATATCATTTTAATGTCGACAAGAAAACAAACCAAGATTGAGCCAAATGATGTTTTATACACCAAAAGAGTAATATGCAGTGTGCAAACTGAAGAAATGTGGACACGGATTGTTTCTTTTACCAAAGTGCCAGCCTGCCAACAGTGATGTCACTGGAAGAGTTTTAAAATTCTTCAACTATTCATGTAGATGTCGATATATCCCGCGTGGTCATTTGGTGAAGTACAAAGAAGGAGCTCGCCATTCATTTAGGAATGGCTGGAGCCACATTTAACTCAATACGGACTGTCTGGGACACACAGTTGTACTCGATTAAAACCAAATCCCACTTATTCAACGCTTGCATTCTGCCGGTACTGCTTTACGGTTGCGAATCATAGTACATGACGAAGACTCAGAAAAACCGTATACTGAGCTTCGAGAACAGATGCTTGCGTCGGATAATGGGGGTGTGGTGGTTTGATTTTGTGAGGAATTCAGAGATAAGGGAGCGTACAAGACAGCGTCCCGTCACGTCAGTGGTTATGGAGAGACGTTGGAACTGGCTGGGTCACGTGTTGCGGATGCCTCCGGAAAGCCTCAATCCTGCCTGCCTTTTCTTTCAACCGGTGGGATTCCGGCGTCCCGGACGTCCGTCGGGTACTATCCATATGTCATGGGAGGAAGCAAAGCAATTGGCGGGAGACAGGGAAACATGGAGGTGCCGCGTGGCGGCCATATGCTCCACATAGGGAGCGAACATGGCCAAATAAGAAGGTCATTTGGTGATTAAGTTACTTAAAAAATATTGTTAAAATAAACTGTAGTCGAAACTGACTCGTTGGAATTCCTTTCGTGTAAGTTTCTTATTATATAGTTTTTACGACTCTATATTAAATACATGGAGAGTGTGTGATATATTTCATGTACATCTTTTATACAACTGTCTTCGGTGGTTGTTTTTTCCTCATTATATACACATTCTTCAACAGCAATTATTTGGAAAGATAGAGAAAAAGGAAATAACCAACACCACAAAATAAATAAATGAATAAACGTTTTAACTCAGTATCAAATAATATTGTAATACTTTAGGGTTTCGACAGAGGGCATACAATAGAATTTCAATATTAAATTTGAATCGTTCAAATTTGGACATTTCCACACTTTTTGTCACTCTAGTCGCTCCTAGAAAGAAAGTGCAGCTATCACTGTTATATGTAAACTTTAACAACTACTTACTAGATTTCAGTTTAATTTTATCCGTGCGCTTAAATGCCTGAAGATGCCAAAATGCTCAACTCGAGTCGTCGGTGTCAAAGCGTATGAAAATGTACGATTCAAATTTAATATTGTAATAAAAAAGTATATTTTATATAAATTTATTTGGTTGGATTTAAAAAAAATAATGGCTAAAAATAACATTCCGCGTCCTCAATCCAACTTTAAGTGGCGGATAAAAAGATGCCTATTACAATTTTCCCAGTCGGTGATAGTGGGCATGACGAGAAATGTGTTTACACGATATTCGGGCGTGGGAAACGTTCTTCACATGTCATGCCTTGCCAATGCTTTTTCAGACGAAATCGAATATCGGCGGCGTGTTTTTTTCTACATCACAAATTCACTTTATTATGTTTTGACTATGCAAAGTTAGACTCGTGATAACTGTGCTCTGGTGGTATTTCTGGCGTTGACAGGAAAATAAACGAGGAAATGTTCAGACCGAAATATACTCAGAATTTACGAGACAGTCAAACCAGAAAAGAAAGTGTAAATAGGAGAATATTATTCGATGAAACCGTCTTTCAAACAAGAAATATACATTATATGCAGTTAAATAATCAGTTTATATACTACATACATTACCAAAATTAGTTTGAACAATTAATTTGCATGAAACTTTCAAGATGATCGTGAAATGTTGTAAGTAATACTCTCACCACATTAAATTAAATAACACAGATCGTAGCATAAAGTCAAGGATTTTTTGCTAATAGCATATGGGAAGACGATTCATAATTGAGGAATGATGTGCCAATTTAATCTGAAAATGTTTGATAATAGAAAAAAAATCTCAAATGAAAAATCTTCGTCGATCGAGTTTTTATTAATTAAAAAGGGTATACAAAGAAAACAAAACGGGATACGGGCACCGCTGACTAATTAAATACACACTTATTATATTAAGATGTTCTCAAATTTTAAAAAAAATGTCTGAAATCATCATGTGTCATTGACTATAAATAATTGTTTATCTTATTTCCTGTGAAACAGTTAATCGTTGATATTTTAAGTAAGTTGAGTGATAATCAATTGTATCGATGAAAGATTGTAGTTTTTTTTTATTTAAAAAGAAAATCTTTTAAATGAACTTGCGAAAGAGTGTCATTTCGGTCGACCGTTGATATGCGTATTACTTTTTATGAAATAATATTGTCTTATTCTGTAATAACAAAAAAAAACAATTTTCTTGCCTGGCAATCCCGGCTTATGAAAAAGTTCGTCGGTCCTTCAAGAAAGGCGAGTACCGAGTTGAAAGCTTGATGCTTTTGTAAGCAAAATAAATAAATACCTCGATTCGATAACATTTATTTATATCTGCCTGATATATTACAATATGGCAGACAGGCGCGGTTTGAAAAAATACTGGAATTTTATATTGGTCAATAAATATTGCATTTACTTATCCGTACACCAGAGCGAGATAGATCGCCAACTTCGCAATATAATGAAACACATTGTACGAGTACCTCGTTATTTATGGAGGCTAAAGATTTAAAAATATTGCGAATTCTCAGTCGAGTAAAAAATGATATAAAAGTAGGTATGTTAATATTCGGAAAAGCGGTGGCAATATTGTCGCTGAAATTGGAATTTTAAGATTAAAAAATAATCATAAATTCTTCACAAGCACTTTTATGGTATATATTCAACTCTGACATACGGTGAGGCCAAACAATGGTTAACTGTGGAAACAACTGATAGAAGCCATAAGTTTGGGAGAATAGTACAGTAAAATGGGCTAAGCTGATCTAGAACAGTAGTTTTCCAACACTACTACACTACGACAAAAAATATGATAAATAATAATTTAAAGCCGATATCAATTGAAGAATGCTAAATAATTTTATTCAGTTAATTTATTATTACCGATTCATAACTCATCACTCCCATAAATTGTAAAGCCACCGGCTTGTCGGAACAAACATTCAAATTTAAATATAATCAAAGGTCAGGCATATTACGTAAAATTTATGCATCACGTTTGATCTCAACGAGAGAAAAATAAAACATTTCAGCGAAAAATACGACTGTATTATTACAACGATACGTACAAGTACTATATTGTTAAATTTGTCAACAAATTTTACTCTTACTTACTAATAAGTAGAGACCCGTATTTTTTGGCATTTTGCGATATATGTTAAAACTCTCAATATATGCCAATGTTTGCTTTTTAAAGGAAATTTACTAAGTAATAATAAATACAAATCTACACCAATAGATTGTGGCTATGGCTATTTTTCTTCAACCTATGCTATGTACATTATAATGTGTGAAACTCAGTTTTACGATTTACAATTTAGATCATTTTATATTTTATTTATACAGTTGAATTTGAAATTCAAAATAAAACATTCAAGAATTGGTAAAAATAGATCCCAAAAATACGGATAGATTTTCATGTCAACGTTGTAAATATAATTGGAAAAATACGTCGTTTTAAGTTATATTTTTTTCTTTTGGCACACAATTTTAGAATTAGTAAATCGTATTGCTAAGCAAGATTAGATTTATATATATGTGAATATTAATGCAGTTTGAAATTAACTGATCGATATCATGGCAATATTTTAAATATGTAAAAACCATGGCTGTGGAACCGCTAAAAAATAAGAAGACTCCAACCTTAGCTTAAACCATGACATTAATCATATGGGCTTAGTAAGCATGCAGTGATGCCTATTTGATCCTAGCGATTTGAATTCACACTTTAAAAAAAGGATTCGAAGTTATTAGCTTTTTTAGAGTTCGACTACAGTCAAAACAGTCTGCCTTCACGTTTCTGACTCTACAGCCCTGGTAAAAAAATGTAGCTTTGTATTCATGCAATTATATTCAATCTCTGATACGGCAAATAAAGTTCAAAAGTGGGTTAGTGAGTCTCAAAAAGTGGGTTAAAGAGGCGAGTAGCGGCGTGTGTATGCCACGTGCGCATATTATTACGTAGGCATTTGTGTTACGCAACCGAGTCTCAAAAAGAAGAATATTGCTCGACTTCTGCACAAGTCCGAGAGAGCCTCACGTGTTCTACGGCAATGTTTGGAAAGTTTTGTAAAATAAATTTTCATTCGACATTGGAAGAAATTAAAATGAAATGACATTTTCGAAAGTTAATTTCATTTACCTAACATTAAGGTTTACGTAATAAATGTTTTTTTTAACATTTTCTAGATCTATAAACAATGAATATCAATATTAAAATTATACAACCATTTTACAACATTAAATTTTTTAATAATAAAGAAATTAGCTAATCGAAGCTAAAGGCAAAAGATATTTATTATCATAGAAGAAGTAATACAAAAAAAAAAACATCTTGAATAGAAAAATATGTTTTTTAAATAAAGAAAATATCTTTTTACGACCACTGATGCCTTACTCTTTCCTATCTTATCTACCATATTACAGAAGACGGCTAATGGGATAATACTAAAGGTTGGTTTATGTGGTATATTGGTAAGAACTTTGCCTTAACGATCAGACGGGTTTAATTCGAGTCCCGGAAGGGTCATTTTTAATTTGAGATCTATGACATAGGTGTAAAGAAGTGTTATTTCTCCACAAGCTGTTCTCAAGTGTGATTTAAAATATTTGGCACACTGGCAATCATTAGTTTTAGTACCAATATTTTTAATAATCTTAAAAAAAAGCTTTGAAGTTGTTGATGTTTCAGATTACTGGATTACGAATAATTTATTTTCTTTATTATGAAACCATCAAAATAGCGGCAACATCGCACTTCCCTATCAAGTGTAGTTGAATTAAAAAGCACACTAGCAATAGACACAAATCGTGCTCAATACAGCACAAAAACCAACCAACAAAAACGTTCTATGAGTTGCGAAAAACCTTGTAACGATTGTGTAAACGTAAAGTAAACTGCAGTTGACGACTAAACTAAAATACGTACAAAAGCGAATAACGTACTGACTGCTTTGGATGGCTAAACTGACATTTTCGAAGGAATAATAAAAAAAAGATATTTTCAATATCTGTGACGTAATACGAAATGAAACCACTAAACGATAGATGTATTGGTAGATTGACATTTCTATAGTTTATTCAATGGTCCATAAAAGACGTATTAAAAATGATAATTTATTCATTGAACATTGTTCTAAGACATTCAGATTAATTATACCAGTTAGGGTAATTATTTAGGATTAATTTGAAATCCTGGAATCCCGGGATTGAGCACTCAACGTAAAATCGTACATATTTTTGAAAGTTTTGGCGAGTCGTTTTTTTTTTAGCTCACCGAGGAATTTGAAAACCTCGATTTGCTACACTTTTTCCCCAGATTGTCTCCGAAACTCGTTTTTTAGCTCTTCCAATTCCAAAATCCTATCAATTTTCGGGATTTGCTCAAAATTTCTCAATCAGACCAGAAAATTGAAAACTGATCAGAAAATTGGACGGGATCCCGGGATTGGATACCCTAATACCAGTGCTTTATTTGGAAAAATAAAGTTGCCGGAACTCACTTCTTGCCAATCTTTTTACTAAAAATATTTTTCCTAATCCATGTCAGTTCTCAATGTGGAGCATATGGCTATTTAATGGTTTCTCCACAGAAGTTTTTTACGAGAACTGCTTGTTACTCAACCTCTCTTTTGTAAAAACAATATATCATGCATTCGACCCTTGGAACTGGTCACAGAGTAGGTCCATGTACCTCGTATTGTTTTTTATTATGATATTAACATATGAGTGTTACGTTACCCGTCACATAATATTCAAACGGAATCATAAATGGCAAGAAACAGCTAATGGAAATGAATTCCAAGATTGAAAAAGAAAACATTAAAAATGCCGAGAAAAGGTGTCGGAACGCCGTCCCACCGTGTTACATGGGAGAAAAGGCCTGGTTAATAATATTTTATTTCAAATTTTCCCAAATATATGTTCAATGATACAGTGTTGGCGTTTTTGGTACAATCGCTGATATGTTCACACGTCACGTCCCCATCGAAGCACGTGTTTTGTACACATCATTTAGGTTATATTAGGTGACACTAAATGAAAACCGATAACACGAATAATCTTGGCGCAACGAAATGGCAAATGACGTGTGCGATAAAAATAAATAAAATCATTATAGATAAGGGCATAAAATATGAAAAGAGTATTACTAAAAAAATTACATTACTTCAATGATAAATGTATAGTTTTGTAAAGCAGTTATCAATTCAAGTTCGATATATCGGCCAGTGTTTGATAAATATCGTTCGTAGTTAACGTGCATGACGGAAAATGTACTATACTATACTCCGCACATAGGAAGTTAACTCTGGGAAGGAGGTCGCTTTCTTCGCTTGAAAGTGTGTCAAGACTGTTGCAGGCTGCAGTTAGACCCGAGTCAACTCGGTCGAACAGACTTGCACAGAAATGGGCTTCACTTGGTTCTTATCGCAAAAATAATACGTTTTAGCAGGCAGACTAAATTTCTACACGAGCAATTCCGCTAGAAAATATTTTTTATTATAATTTTATTTACCTTTAGCTTTCCTGTAAATAATATCTTGCACAGGCGATAAGAAATGAGAGTTTAAACCCGATTTACACATTGAAAATAATTTCCACTCTTCTCAATGACAATTAATTTATTAATTAAAAACAATGACTCATATTCGCTTTTTTACGTGAATACTGAATTGCATTTGTTACTTTGTCGATAAATACTTTCTATGATTATTCCCGATCGATTATACATGACTCCATGAGCGACCGATAGCCCGGTATATTTAACACTTGAATACCAAAAAGTAGAAAATAGTATCGAGGAGCGATGGGGTACAAATTGACCACGGACATATTAGCATTGCATTTATTGAGCATATAATACATATCAGCTAGATATTATTTGCATCTATCGAATGGTTGAAATAATAAGAACTTAGCAATGTGAATGCACCCCACAGGAAGTCGAAGGTTAATAAATATATGAATTGCTTGATTGAATTGGCATTTACTTGGTAGAGCTGCATTGTAATAAGGTGAAAAAAAATATAGTTCTACAAATATTAGTTCATATTATTACTGATGGCATATGCCTCCATCATAACTAGGGAATCCAATTCCGGGATCCCGTACAGTTTTTGATACATTTCAATCCCGGGATTAGAAGACATGATCCCGAAACTTTTGGGATTGGTTTTATTATAAAATAGAATCGTCTTGGCTTTGTAAAATAAAACGCACCCAATTGATTGTCGAATCCTTAAATATAACAAACAATGTTCCATTGTTCAATGTTTCACAAAGCACAATTAAGATAACATATTCGAAAATAAACTCTGCAGACGAAAGTTATAAAATGAAATACTAGAAGTCACTTATGGTAATAAATTACGTTTTAATGAATCCCAAAGATATTTAATTCCAAAGATATTTAATAAAGCATATTATAGATTACTGTAAATGGACACTTTTGGCGATAAGAAGTTTTGTTATCAGTATGAAATGTTTCTTGTTTCTTTCTCATCTTGCAATGTTGATTGATTTTTTATTTATTTTAATGCCATTTCGGCTTTGCTTTACGTTTTGTGCGTTATGTTTATTATTATCTGTCAAATCCAGTGTGTAGATAACTTGAGTGGTATTTCTATTGTTCTAAATATGTATGTATATGACTATTTCTGGCTGAGGTGGTAAAACAATAATAGAGTAACTCTTTAAAATTAGACTGAACAAAAATCACTTCTTTTAGCTCCTATATAATACCAGTGTCAAAAAATATATTTCATTATTTCTACGGTCGCATTCCCAAGATTTTATAATAAAGAATATAATATATAATAGAATAAGTTGTCTTATTAATTTTTGACCAATATTATAAATTTCATTTGTAAAAATGAAATGTGTAGCACTATAAAAAAAAAACCAATTTCAGGACTAGTCCCGGGATCCCGGGATCATAAAATTGTAATCCCGAAATCCCGGGATCGACATTTTGACTCGGGATTGGATTCCCTAATCATAACTATGTTTCAGCTTACATTAATTATTTCAGCTATATATACTGGTTTAGAAGTGATACACACTAATATCCTGCCGTCCACTCCAACATCCTAATTTATATTGCAAATTGTAATTTTATATTTGATAAATTGACTGAAGTGTTTCTTGGAACGATAACAAATATGTGATTATTATTAACGTCTCCGTAAGCGTTTTAGCAATGGTGATTGAGTGATATTTGTTTGGTCAGAATATCATTGGTTTTTGATTAATTTATGAATGCTGGTCATTTTGATATTTAAAAATGATGACATATAGGCTAACTATAAAAAATCATGCATATCGCATAGAATTTATGTCGACAAAAACATTACAACACAAAAATTCGAAGGGAATATAAAACGAAAACCAGCAGATTCTTGCAGTATAGTAAATAAACTAAGAGACTTATTATTCAGCTATAAAGTGACGCTTCTAAAAGTAATAAAATGGAAGATTTAAACGCTTGAGTTGCTTGTTATAGATGGAAAGCGTAATACGTCGTTAAAACAATGACAATACTTTATTTGATGCGAAATAAACGGAAATACTTAAAACCAATTGGATCTCTCAATTTTTTTTTTTATCTCGGGCATGAAACATTAGAGTTGCAACATAATGGGTCAATTTTGCCGATGACACGCGACAATTTAGTTTCTCGAAGCAATTTTACTATCACGTACAATTTAATCTTCAACATGCTCATTTCGATTGAATAGTCGGAAAACAATTTCGAGAAGTGATTGATCAATTATACTGTTATTATCAATTTGATGGTTGGATTTAAATTATGGGAAACGTAAAAAGAAAAAAAATGTATGTAGTACATTTATAGACGTCAGTAATGATAAATGAGTCAAGTCAATTATAACGGAAACTAATGACGCATGGCCACTGACGTAGAGTAACAAATCCACCATAATATATATTGTACAATAATAAAATATTAATTGTATATGAAGTAGCGGGGCAACGAGAAATACGACATATTAAATTTGCAATAAAACTATAGTCGTAAATTACCTTAAGGCAAAGAGCGCAGCAAAATAAATGGCAAGGCCTTACACTAAATCGATGACTATTTTGCCCTCGTAATTTTTTTCTGTACCCAGACACTAGAACACTAATGATATTGATACTGTGGTTCCGGAAACGGAAACAAATTAAAAATTGTGAAGTTAGTGTAAGTTCAAACATAGTTCTGATAAGGGTGCAAGCCGAAATAGCTATAAAAAAACATATATAAAATAATATTTGTAGAACTAAAATGTTAGATATTTTTTCATCTTACTCAAATTATTGTAACTTTCCAACACATAATTTTATCAAGAAAAAATAATATGCAATTAAATAAAGATTCATTTTTTTGAAATGAACAAATAATTCAACAAATATTATATTTGTGATGTTTATCGGGTAAAATTAGATAACAGTTATCATTGCGGTAAAAATAATTCAGTAAAATAATAATTATGTCGTGAATATTAATATCTAATATAGATATACCTGAGCAATTATTTGTTTTTCAATAATAACCGGGCGACCCTGCGACGGTAGTATTCTGCTTAAAATAAACGCATTTAAATTTTAATGAACGTGAGAAGTTAACGATTTCTGTAAATATTAATTTCCTGGCAATATATTTACGGATTTTTATAATAATTGTTACGTGAGATATTAACGAAACGTATACAATCTTAATATGTACTTAACATATTCAAATTAACTATTATAACTGAAAAGTGCTCTAGTATTTGTCTCTCGATGAACAGGAGCGTAATAGTGTTACATTGAAAGGAAACAATACAGACTGACCTCTAATAAATTCAAAGACTTCGGATCACAATAAATAAATTGAGGTGACTAAACATTTTGTCAGGCGATATGCGAATGATAGAAACAATGTAGAATTGAAAAACAAATATGGCTTCAGATGATAAACGTCACGGATGACCTATGATAATAGCAACCTATATTTAGTTCCACCCAAATTGCACACGTCACCAAACATGTCCGTCCATATGTTTGCGAATAAAAAAATAATTTCAGTCGATAATATATCTATTTAAGTTTGATATGGGGATATTTGTCCTGCTCTCAATCAAGAGTAGTCCTAAAATCTTCATTCTAAAGATCAACACACATCTGGTTGTAATATAAGTTTACTCGATACTATTTGTACGCGTTGTGGAATACGTTCCATGCAAAACATTTACATAGCATCGCACTGTTTTATTTTAAAACCGTGCAAAAAGTTAATTAAGTGTATGCCACGATATAAAGAGAACGGATAGAAGAGAATTGATTTTTGGACAATCATACCACGTCCTATTTTCAGAATTCGGTACACGTAATCTTTTCGTGCAAAAACATCGATAGCAGAAAGCCTGGATACCACCGATTCAATTCTACTTTTTTTGGGAAGACACATTTTTTTCCAGACAACTTTTAGCTGCACGCCAAAATAGTTTAGTATTTTTTTTTTTTGTGAAAAATGCATTCGGCCACCTTCTCTTGTAGAACGACGTATAAAACATTATGTAATAACATGATTGTTTGACAACTGCACAGTTAGTATATAATATAAAATTAATTTTACGCAGGTGGATCTACGTTATATTTCTTCAAACGTGTGTACTTCGAGTGCATTACATTATCTAGATTAGTTTAGTACGTATCAGATTCGGCAAACTAATTTAAACCGCTCACTCAACTGATAAAAATAAAAATCATGTATGAAAATAACAAAAATGATTTACAAGTAATTACCATAAAAAATGTGTGAGAATTTTATTTCTGACAGGTATATACACTCAGAATAAAATACCGAAAACAGCTGTAAAAACAATTTAAACGGCTGCGGAAATATTTGATTATATAGAATGAATAAACAAAAGGGGACTCAAGAGTAATATTATTATCGACGCACGAGAATAAATGGCGTAGCACTACATCGTAGAGCTGTAGAGCTTAGGTAGAAAATATATTTTTATATGGTTTGGGATACAATAAATCTTCACCTCTTCGAAATAAAAATGAATACATACATTAGGCAGTTAGAAAAAAAAAATCGGGAAAGTAATGTTTATTGGATATCAATATGTTTGTTGATTAATAAAATTTTGATATAAAAATAATAAAAGATTTTTAGTACTTTTTCCACTTCAAATTTATTTGATCAGGACCGGTTTCGCTCCTCGCGAGCATTATCAACTGATAAGAACAATAAATTAAACAGCGCTATTTATACAAGTTGTTCTTATCAGTTGATAATGATCGCGAGGAGCGAAACCGGTCCTGATCAAATAAATTTTAAGTGGAAAAAGTACTAAAAATGATAATAAGAGGGAAAATATCAAAGTACTTTAGTTCTATAAATACTATTTTACAGGTATATATATATATTATTTTACCATGTCCGCTCCCAATGTGGATCATACGGACTCCTAATGAATTTTATCTCAAAAGAAGTGTTTATGTGAGAACTACTCGTTACTCAATTGCTCAAGAGCGTATGAATATAAGGATAGAGCCAGGACACGACTAATGGATAGCTAATCGCTCTCGCTTCGCCCCGATTTTTGGATACGATGTGGGTGGGGGGATATCAAGACATTACATACACCAATGCCTTCGAACAGAGATTCATGAATCGATTTTGAAACCAATTTATAAAACTGTCTGTACTGTAACTAATACTGCCCAACCCGCGACTTCCGTAACCGAAGCCAGCGACGTTGATCACTCGATTACACGGGCGGTTATTTTAAATATGATTTATAGTTTTTTGGAACGATAACAAATACAGGATTATTCAAAACAAAGTGATTATTTATAATTACTCGCGTCTTGTAAGGGTTTTAGCAGTAGTTATTGATTGATATTGTTTGGTCATTAAGGATGGCATTATGTCTATTCATCTCTAGTCTCGAATGCACTAAAACAACTCTAATGTAATTAATTATAAATAATCAGTTAAATTGAAACTTATTTGTTTGAATAATCCCATATTTTTACCGTGCCAAGAAACTAATAATAAACTTAGAATTCAATATATTAAATATAATAATATATTTTGCTGTATAAAGTAGGATGTATGAGTGGATGAGAGGATGTATTACCTATCCCTTCTAAGCCGATATAGACATATAGCCTAGTATTTTTTTTAAGTTCTGATGACTGTTCAAGCTGAAATAGCTATCAATCATATATAAAATAATATTTTTAGCAATTTTTACTACGTAACTGAATTCTAAGAAATATTTTTTGCATGCATACCACAATAAAATTATCTTATCAATGCTTTGCTGATTATTTTTAAATAATTGACGCATTTAATTGATTTAATTCAAAACGAGCGAAATCCAGATATATATTGAATATACGGTAAATTGTCATTTAAATAATAAAACAAATTGATTCGTTCGCTAAAAAAGATTAAAAACGGTCGTCAACTGTTCAATCAATATGAATTGTCTCAACAGGATAATGTAGTTGTGTTAAAATGCCGAGCGCATACACAACTGCTCGAAAATTGTTCAATATATGCAGAGTGCGATTCAAATCAGCCATTGTTACAAATTGAGAATGACAGAGAGGTAGGTAGCGACTCGGAAATCGGTCGGTGTTTTTATTATTTTAAATTTGGAACGCGGGGCGTGAAAAAGCGGGAGTCCGCGAGCGCCACCTGTTGCGGGAGCGTCGTGGGCGCCACTAACCGAACGCGTATTTAGAATAACATACAGACATTTTGATTGCATACGAGTTAATACTTTTGTATATTAAATATCCTCATTGGAAATAATTAAAAATTTGAAAAGACAATTTGAAGATAAAATAAAGACAGACTACGTTTGACTATGTTATAATATTATTTCCAAATATGTAATCGCGAATGGAAAAAAAATAAATTAACCAGCGAATAATGAATAAAGTAAATAAATGTTTATCTCTGCTTATATTGCTTATCTATCGTGTTGACATTGGAAAGTATTATAGACATAAGCGATACGATGATAAAGTTCGCAGAATTAAAAAATTAGCTATAGTATGGGCAAAATCATCACCGTTTTTTTTTAAATAATAAATTCTAAACGTGTTCTTTAACAAGCACTTAAAATGGAAGTATCCAATTAAAAAAAATAATAACGGCCGCGATCGACGTCACAACATAATTTGTGCCGCCTTTGAATTCCGACGCAACCTTGAATTGTGGTCACAGTATAACAATAGTTCTGTAAAAAAAATAATAGCTCATTGAACACGTAGAAAAAAGAAAATCACACCAAATTTATTTCAAAGATGGAGAAATATTATAATGTTAATATGGTGTAATTGATTGCAATTTTAAAACATTTATACCAAATGTAGAAAAAAACAGAGTATGACACGAATTTGATAAAAAAAAATATGCATTAAAATGATAAACACGTATAAAAATATTTTAAAGGCAACGTAAAACTGGTTGAGCGTTGTTGCCAACCTGACTTGATAGTTGAAAATATTTACAAACTAATGCCGCACAGAGAAATAAATTAAAAGTGAACACGAACATTTAAGCACATAACCAACCAATGCGTGAATGACTTTGTTGACTTGAAGAGAAACACTTAGTTGACGTGCAATGAATTTTGGCAGAAACAATTCTTTGTCTGTAAAATGATTTCGGCCTCAAATCATAAAATCAAGGTTAATATTTAAAAAGCAAACATATTTACCATCAGTCACGTAATATAAATGGATTATTTTTCACTGAACATAGTATAACTTTGGAACAAAACAGATTATTTTTTTTAAATTCACTAAGTTAATTTACTTGGAGGGAAACTACACACTTTTCCAACAAAAACTGTATAAACCGATGTAGGTTCACAATATTTGGCTAGGATGATCTATTCACATGTCACGAGGGACGTGGACTTAGTCAACGAGGGGGTTCGGTTATTCGTGTAGGTCGCGAAAGGCGAATGGTTCACATCTCAGCAGGGACCGGTAGGCTTGGGCCGGCGGTCGAGCAACAACTGAAGCACCAATGTTTTGGTGTGACGTGTGGCCGGCTGGCAGCGTTCGACAGTCAGCGGGGGCGAACGTTCGGAGGATCGAGGCAACGAAACGCGGAGGGAATGGTGGATCCCTCATTCACGGCGCACTACGAAAACTTTAAACCTGCTGGAAAAACTATTATTTATGAAATTTCTACGCGCCACGGAGGGTCACAGATTTTCATGGGTTAAATTAAAATGTTAATTGAATTAATGGGTTAAATTTTTCTGTTTCGAAATGAAATCCGATATATCAATATTATAAAATGTAGAATCAAAATTTATATGGCCGATATTATATTCTATTTTTTTTTTTATTAATATTATACCTATGTCAAAATAATCTATCTTTTGCAGTATGTATTCCAATGTAAATAATAGTATCATACACTATTAATTGAATAGATATAGGGATAATATCATGATGAATGATCATATGTTCTCTAGTCGGTTATATATGTTACTAATTTGACAGAGAAATATCGGTATTAATAAGATAACAGTTTTTTTGATCTGAATATTTTCAGAGGTACCAAGATGATCAAATATATCATTCTAACACATTTGATATTCAATTCATAAATTGTTTTAAAATTAAAATACATATAAGACTAATGGTGAAAAATGAATCCTTCAACAGACGAATAAGTTTTTAGTATGGAAATAGTTTGACAATTAAATTATTTGACATATCCTGAATGATGAAATATAATTTCATTATTTCCTCGACGCGTTCAAATGCTTTGCAATTTATCGACACAGGCAATCAATTTACCGTTAATCATTCAATTACATTCGGATGAAATGGCGTGACTCATATCGCGTGAAAGCATTTTCGCTTCCATGACTCAGGAAAATCTCCTGGAAAAACGACCCTAGAATTTCACAACCCGGTGAAAGTTTTCGTGGAATTAAATTTTGGTAACAGTGAAATTACGTGTATAAACCATGTACAACAATTTTCCGACTTTATGCAAACGTAAATTTGGAAGAAAATTAGCAGATGTAAATGACATTTATTGTAGCAAAACTGACTTATAATTTAATATCGAATTATGATCGAGGCATGCCTACTTCCATATTATCCCGTATTATATAAATCGTATAGACCTCAGTGAAAACCAAGTGAAGTATAATTATCATTGAACTGTATGATCATTGAGGTCTATAATAATTGAAGTGCTAAATTATCAGTTCTTTCAAATGTGCCATTTAAGTAGTTGTATAAGTGTTATCAGATTAGGAACAGGCCAAGGGCTGTTGCCGCTAGGGCGCCAACTCTAATGTCACCACGAGTCACGATCCTTTATATTTTGAAAGCAAAAAAATCAAGAACCGTTGATATATTCTCAATAACGCAGAAAAATTATACAATTTTCAGAAAACAATTAGAAATAACTATTAAACATGGTTTTATCAATCGTGTTTTAGATATTTATTATAATCGTTAGAAATAAAATTGTTCAACGAGTGGCTGAAACGCATTCAATTCCTGTCGCTTCGTAAGTCTACCATCATCCGACTATAACGTTCGTGGCTCAAGCGATTTTGTATGATCATTCATAAATTGTATGCGCTAAAACGCCAGATGTGTGTCTATGCTTCTTTTAACTGGAGTCAATAGAATATATAATTTTAATTTAAATAATTAACAGCTCAGGTGCAGTGTACCCATAAAAATCTCAACTGGCACATCATTGAATCGGATAAAGGATACAAACAATACCCAGCACAAAAAATATCTCTAAAAATTCTACATTCATGGTTGCCTTTACCAGCGTTTCATAATTTTCACGTGACTTCTTAAATACATAGTTACTCTGCATTAAACCTACGTTGTTTTAGAACATTGATATAATATTATTTTTTAAGTATTTAGCAAATGCTATTAGCTCGTGAAAGCTATGAAATTTTGTTTTTTACGATTAAAGACGGAACAAAATTAATCTAATTGTGCCGTATTCGTGTGAATCAAAATGCATCTAAAATAAATACAAGATAATATAAATAAATTGATAATATCTTACGAGATTAAAATCTTATAAGTATACAGCACGCTAATACCCCATAAAAATATTACAAAGTTCGCAAATATTTCATCATTATTATTTCTTATCAATTCAACTACATTTTATCAATAACGACTCTGTGATAAAAAGGATTAGGCAACAACATTATAAATAACTTAGATTGAGTGAAATGAGTGTTCGTAAATTGGCAACTAAATAATTATCGCAACTCATTTCCAGTTTTATCATCGATTAGTGATTCGGTGTATAATTTCCTGTCCATCTAGGTGCATTCTCTATTCATTTACTGGCGATGATAGAGAGTCCCAGATTAGTTTCGGAACGGTCTACGACCTACTATTAGACTACTTCAAAGTTTCATACATTGCAGGAAAATACACAGACTAAAATTAAAACGGTATTTATGTAATACCAACGTGGTAAAATTCGAATAAAATTATCTTTGAAAGACTGAATAAAATTGGTTCTGAACATAAATTACTCATTGAAGACTACTATGTATGTGTATTAATTATTTATTTATAAATATTATAATATATAATACTTCTACCGAGAATTAAAAGCAAACCTGGTACGTATGTACAGTGTTATGCAACAAGGAATCAACCATAAAAATGTTAAAATATAAGTTAGTCGTATAATTTCGACTGTAGTCAGGTAAAAGGAATCAACCCAAACATACATATTTTTACAGGAAGGACGAAAAACGTTTTTTTAACGATTTCGGACAAAAGTCAAAATATTAAATAAACACAACCAAAAAGTGCTGAAGTGCACAAAGTGGTGTTATTAACACAATATAATATAAATTTAATAAGTTGTTTAAGAAAAACTCTATGGAGGTTCTTTTCCTGGTTGCAATATTTACATGCTGTTTTTTTTTCAAACTTAAAAGCTAAATTTTGATACTAATTCGGCATTTCCACAAATAAAGCAAAACGTAATTAGTCAATAAAAATAAATAATAACATTATATTTTTTAACCGAAATATCTGTTTATGAATACCACATTTTTAACATAAAGGCATTTATCTCAGAAGTGAGTCTTTGTGGATAGGTACCGTGTTGCATAATATTGTCCACATCACTGTCTAACAATTTACATTCTCCTAATACTGCCAGAATGAATAAAAGCTACATTCCGTTATTATAATTAGTACGAAGGGTAAAATAAGCCATAACATATTTTTTAATATTTAAAATGTTTATAATTGATGGTGAGTAGACAACTAACTGAACTAAGTGTAGATAAACACACTCAGACATAAAGGCTATCAATTTCCATTAGGGCATTATTTATAATCGCAATTATTATGTAACGCAAATTCTCTGTAAACAAGGTTTTATAATAGGTCGACCTTCAGGTCACGTTTTGTGATGAAAACATCCCTTCCCAAAGCCGCCGCAACCGACGAGGCAGGCAGTCGTCCAATTTCAAGCAGGAGATCGAAATGTTCCACTGGTTTCGAAGCGTCCCAAAATAGCTGCGCTTGTTATTGATAAACAACTGAGGATGAAAATGACAGAGCCTTCTCACCGACGGATACATTTATATTACAAGGTGTTACATCAACGAAAATATTGGTTTTTTTTTCCTAAATCTGTTATATAATCAATCTGAATGCTTACATCTGAATTGTAAGGAATTTCAAATATTTATGTATATCAGTTGTTTTCTTAGTGAATGACGATTTGAAGATAATAAAAACATTTATCGTAATATGGAGTGTGAAATTCAGTCGTTACTTGTCGCCGATGATTGATTACGCGGAGAGCAGTACTATGACTCCTATTAATATTGAAAAAACATTTATTCAAAGACAATTCACGGTTTTACTAATAAAAAGTATTCAAATCAACACGGATGGTTAAATGTTGTATTGTTCTTAGTACCTGGAATGGACGGAAATCCGTCTGCCGCGCGGCAACAAACAATTTATGGTGACGATTCAAAAAGGATGGTACGATTGAAAATAACATTTTTTTATGTCTTTGTCCGCTCCAAATGTGTAGCATGTGACCTCCCAATGTTTTTTTCTACGATAACTGTTTGTTGTTCAGTTGCTCAACCTCTTTTTCGAAGAAAGTAATAGGGATATAAAGACAGGGTCTAGTAGTTAACTAATCGCTCTCGCTAGACCCCGTTATTTTTTAGAATTGAAAGAGGGGGTGTTTTAGACATATCAAACATACAACGACCCGACAAAAAATATAATAGAAGCAAAAGATAATATATTATTGTGCAATGGCATTGTCAGTCTCAGAATAACTAAATTTTGTTATGCAATATTCGGTACACATATATTTTTCGTCGTGAACGTCACACGCAAGGAACATAATACTAACCACAAAGTCCTATCTCACCGCACTGATTAGTATTGAAGCAAGTACTGAGCAAATGCGGTTAGGTTATTCCTCCACAAGCAAATGTTAATAACTCAAAACTGATTTTTAAAGGAATAAAAGAAATATTCACGCTACATAAATTGGCATTTTTATTATTATTTTGATATAATAAAATTAATGAGTCGTCCAAATTTGACAAGAGATGACAACCAATACTTCGTGTATGCGTAGATGTGTAATCCACAATATTCATTAAATATCATCAATCAGCCGGTAAATAACCGTTGCAAAAATTACACATATTTAATATAATATACAAAGGTTCACTAAAAATTATTATAGGGGCAGGGATGATAAACTTTTTCTCCAAAAGAAATAGCAAGTTTTTTTGAATCGATAGAATTTCTTTTAGAGACGAAACTAGATTTGGATTCCAATATGACCCATCGCAGTTATTTCTACAGGATAAAAACAAAACATATCTTTCAATGGAAATCATCGGACAATCCCAGAGAATATGTATGATTACTGTCAACACAAGGGCAGTTCGATTCCGGTTTGATTTTAAGCTTATGCAACTTGGCATTAACCCTCCAAGGACGAGCGTGACCACATGGTCACAGTAAACACCACTGTCTATTGATCCCGCTATTCATCCTTGTTCTACCTGAATATCGTTGATTTCACTCATATTTGGTAAAGAAGGGTACAGACTTCAGTTAGTCATCAGCCGCGGTGACAGAAACGGCCACCAAAAGCACGTGCAATTTTTTGAATTTCCGTTTTTTAATGGACTTTTTGAAACTGTTTTTTGAAAGCTCCCTATCAGGGAGTATCCCACCGTTTGGCAACTTTAGAGTAATGACACAAATTCAATAAGTACATTTATAACATTAGTCAAAATACATACGAATATAATACTTACAGTTGTAACTTTCTCTTTACACAACTAAATTGTACCCTTTAAACATAATCTATTATATTACAACACTGTCGTTCCGTATATAACGTATAAAAGGTTACTTAATTTGCACGTATTCTGAATAAACGTGATCTAAGCTTGCCACCTTTCAATTGGGGTAAATAAGTAATTGATATTATGTTGAGTTTCGGCATGAAATTACTTTGAAACCGAGTACGTGTGTACTCACGTGGAAGACAGTTAAGAGTACGAAAGAAAACAGAGAATTAACGTCGACGAAAAAAGGATAATAAAACCACAGGTGTTGATTACATTGACATTAGTTCTTGACAGCAGTCCACGTGATTGATTGAAGACAAAACTGATACGACTTTTTTCCAATAAGATTTTCTATAAAAAAAAACCAATACTGTTACGGGGAGCGAAACATACATCCACAATCAAAATTATCATCGTGATGAGAATATACATATTATAACAAATGTTAAGGTTATCTTTGACTGCTGGCGTGTTCAATGTAAGTATGTCACGTGTTTTTCTGCAATTGCATATAAAAACAACAGCACGTGGCTTAAAAGCATTGTGCATGAATACTGCATAGCATAATAGTTCAACGTCATGATGGAATTCTACTGAAATTTATCGAAGATGTGCATATGGTAAAAGTCACAAAACTATGAATAACTCAAGGCTTTTTGACATTTGAGTTTAAGCCAACCAACACATCTGTGATCGTTGTGGCCTAGTGGCAACGGTTTGAACATTACTTCTACAGTCATTGCGGGAATTCGGACTAGCACATAACTATCGTTATTCCACCTGTATCAAGTATTTCAAAATAAAATACACCAAATTTGCTTCCAATAAAACCCATCGTCTTAATGTGATTATTTTTTTAAAGTATAAAATCAATCATAATTTGTGTAGGAACATATATTTACAGCTCAACGGTTACAGACAATCGGTTAATTTTTGCTCAACGCTTAACGTAGTAATAAAATTGTCTTTTTTATGCGATGTGCTTGGTAAAATTAAGCATCAATCAGAACGACCAATAACAAAGGATTGTTTGATTGTGTGTCTGTGCGCAAGGTCCCTCTTGACAATCATTTTCAATCGTTCATTTATTCGACTTTTTTTTTATATGTAATGGTTTTTTACAAAACATCACTAATGTGTATACACAATTATGATCATGTACTTTTATACAATTTATTTATTTATCGATAATTAGTGACATGCTAAAATGAGAACATATCAAAAACACTATTACCTACAAATATGTTTACAAATTCCACTGTTTTATTTTCAGAGATATGTTGACGTTATGGGGAAAATATTGTCATATGTACTGAATAAGAAACAAAGAAATTAGTAAAGAAAGTTTTAATAAAAAGGAAGTTTTATTTGTACGCCAATCAGTCATGTAGGTCAGTGATTCCCAAACTTATTATGCTCACGGACCCCTTTTCATGGAGAAAAATTTGACCAAAGACCCCAAGTGAAATAACTCCCAAGAGAAATAACACCCCCAAATTAATTTTGATCGGCCATGGACCCCCTGGGAGTCTGTAGGAACCACTTTGGGAACCACTGATGTAGGTAAATATAATGTTATGAGACAAAAAATCAATCAAGCAGAGAAAAACTGAAACGAAAATTTTACACGTAGGGCAAGTATAATTAATTTCGTAACATGTGAAATAATTAACCACTTTTAGGGTGTTCACTGTCAATACTTGGTGGAAAGGCATTATACTTACTATATTTAAAAAAAAAACACTCATTTGTACTAATTCAACTTTAATTTAATGAGGATCAGGACCGGTTTCGCTCACGATGAGCATTATCAACCTTTCTACCAATTATCGATAGTGTACACTTTAAATGTGATTTTTATCTTACACGTTGAATTTCAGATGAAAAAATAATGAATTTTTAATAAACTGTACAACTAATTTCGATTCATTCATTTTCACAATAATCGTGAAAAAACGTTGTCTTTGAAAAGCATGGAGAGCACTTTCGTTCTGGAGTAAAATAAAAGTTACGCCATCAAATACTTGTTATAGAAGCTTGTAAATATCATTTGATTTGTATTTCAATTTCTTTTAAAATTCAGGAGATCGAAAAGGCATTCTTAGAAAAATAACGAAGAATCGAATCGTTATCAGTTGTCCGAAAAGCCTGCGGAGAAGCAATACGAGACGACCACCTGTACCTAGAATGTACAAACGCGGAGACACCGACAGGGTGGAAGGAGGGTGGGGTCTACGCCAGACGAGTTGGCGGCCTTCCAAGAGGTATCTACGCCAACCGACACAACTTGACTAACTCCGAACTGCTCATTGCTGATATCCAATATGCTGATTCTTATGTGAAAAACTATATTAAGCTATGTTCTGAATGCGTGCCTAAAACAGATAGAAATAATGTCATTTATAAAACTTAATTTTACGTTACGTGTAAAGTTTTACTATAGGTATAATAAGGGTGAAGATAATTCACACAAGACATTTGCCACAAGGGATCGCTTGATTTTAGTGCACAATTAGATTCATCAAACATATCCTTATAATAATCTATATATTAATACTCGATAATGTCCGAATGATTGCATGATTGTCCGCGTTTTTCCCCTCCCCCTGCCCCTTCCTACCCCCTCCCTCCTCACCAGCTCCGCTGACGCAATATTTTTATTCATACTAAAGACATATTTTCCCAATACACTGTTTATTATTTGACGAAACAAATCGCTGAAAAAATTTCATACAAAAAAACTCCACGACCGTCGATCGAACCATCGCCTGTAGATTATGAGTTGAGATCGTTACCGCTCGGGCAAACACACAACTGTCAAAATCGATCTAATTTAAATATTATATATTAAGCACACATTTAAATTATTCTAAAAATTCCAAAATACGCATACTTCACATGCATACATAAACAGTTGAATTATTCGTTGACTATTTTTGCTACTATGAAAAATGGTTGTTAGCAAACTTAAACATTATTCCAAAAATTAAATAATTTACGAGGTCTATTTTTGCTACTATGAAAAATGGTTGTTAGCAAACTTAAACATTATTCCAAAAATTCAATAATTTACGAGGTCTATTTCTGCTTATAGGAAAAATAATTGTTAGCAAACTTAAACATTATTCCAAAAATTAAGTAATTTACAAGGACTATTTTTGCTACTATGAAAAATAATTGTTAGCAAACTTAAAAATTATACCAAAAATAAAATAATTTACGAAATTTCTGCTTCTAAGAAAAATGGTTGTTAGCAAACTTAAACATTGTTCCAAAAATTAAGTAATTTACAAGGACTATTTTTGCTACTATGAAAAATGGTTGTTAGCAAACTTAAACATTATTCCAAAAATTCAATAATTTACGAGGTCTATTTCTGCTAATAGGAAAAATAATTGTTAGCAAACTTAAACATTATTCCAAAAATTAAGTAATTTACAAGGACTATTTTTGCTACTATGAAAAATGGTTGTTAGCAAACTTAAACATTATTCCAAAAATTCAATAATTTACGAGGTCTATTTCTGCTAATAGGAAAAATAATTGTTAGCAAACTTAAACATTATTCCAAAAATTAAGTAATTTACAAGGACTATTTTTGCTACTATGAAAAATGGTTGTTAGCAAACTTAAACATTATTCCAAAAATTAAATAATTTACGAGGTCTATTTCTGCTAATAGGAAAAATAATTGTTAGCAAACTTAAACATTATTCCAAAAATTAAGTAATTTACAAGGACTATTTTTGCTACTATGAAAAATGGTTGTTAGCAAACTTAAACATTATTCCAAAAATTAAATAATTTACGAGGTCTATTTCTGCTAATAGGAAAAATAATTGTTAGCAAACTTAAACATTATTCCAAAAATTAAGTAATTTACAAGGACTATTTTTGCTACTATGAAAAATGGTTGTTAGCAAACTTAAACATTATTCCAAAAATTCAATAATTTACGAGGTCTATTTCTGCTAATAGGAAAAATAATTGTTAGCAAACTTAAACATTATTCCAAAAATTAAGTAATTTACAAGGACTATTTTTGCTACTATGAAAAATGGTTGTTAGCAAACTTAAACATTATTCCAAAAATTAAATAATTTACGAGGTCTATTTCTGCTAATAGGAAAAATAATTGTTAGCAAACTTAAACATTATTCCAAAAATTAAATAATTTACGAGGTCTATTTCTGCTAATAGGAAAAATAATTGTTAGCAAACTTAAACATTATTCCAAAAATTAAGTAATTTACAAGGACTATTTTTGCTACTATGAAAAATGGTTGTTAGCAAACTTAAACATTATTCCAAAAATTAAATAATTTACGAGGTCTATTTCTGCTAATAGGAAAAATAATTGTTAGCAAACTTAAAAATTATACCAAAAATAAAATAATTTACGAAATTTCTGCTTCTAAGAAAAATGGTTGTTAGCAAACATAAACATTATTCCAAAGATTAAATAATTTACAAAATTTCTGCTTCTAGGAAAAATGATTGTTAGCAAACTTAAACATTATTCCAAAAATTCAATAACTTACGAAATTTCTGCTATTACGAAAAATAGTTGTTAGCAAACTAGAACATTATTCCAAAAATAAATAATTTACAATTTAAATACTGCAGGGCAGGGCTGTCGATATACGCCCCGAGATATTTCTTTTACTATCAGAATTTCTGGATTATTCAATAAATAGGTTAGTAATTTATTTTTCACGCCAGTAACTTTTCTGACTACTTAAAAATGCAACAAAAATCCCTCCGTTGAGGTCAACGGGCTTACAGCTAGTATATATTATTGTTACAAAACATACAGCAAAAATTGTAATAAAAAAAACTACATCCACAATGTATTTGCAAATTGAAAAATAGTTTTCGCTTCAAATTTAATATGAATTTGCAAGATCTTGCACATATAAAATGGGGAAAACCCTTATTTAAATTCCCTTCGCGACAAGGCTTACAACCTTATCGATATACCAAGCACTCCCAACCAAATGTACGCCTTATCTCGGTCTATATTATATAAGCTCTCTCCAATGTCACACCAAAGCACTCACAGATTGAAAAATATTGCTCCTACATTTCGAAATAATGTGGCTTTCTATTAGTCATGGATTCGGCGGTAACTTTGAGGAAATTTTTAATATAAAATTCAAATTGTCAACATTTTAACAGTACCGGCTGTGTTACTACTCGTGACACGTGTGTCACCACTTTAAAAAGGATTTCAGGTGAACTCTATAATGGTTTGCTTAAAAAATTGGTTCATATTCAATAATACCTATAACACAGTTAAGGTCTAGCAATGTTAGTTGAAGATTACATAATTACATTCACATTGACTAGCCAGTGTATGAATTAACTAGTAATTGTATAAATTCATTGATTAACGCTAGACAGAGTAGAAATGACAATACGGTTTGAGTTAGATATGTTAATTAAAAGAGGGCAAGATTGACTACAAGACGTTGAAATTTTTGAGGTTATGTGAAATTTCAGATAACAGTAAATCACAACTGCGTTGTTGCGGACGCACAGTCGGTATAGAGTGGCTGGCTATGTGATTAATGTGTATTTTTTAAGTTTGTGAATAATTTAACTAACTACGTCTGTGTAGTTAATCTACACGTTGTGTTCATTTGTTCTCTTGGGTATACTGTGATTGGCTAAAATGGACAATGTATACTCCAACTGTAACACATACATACCTATTAACGAAAGTGTGTTTGATGCTAGCTATATTGATCATGCTGAATAAAAGATAACTAAAATACATTTAAGGAAATATATATTTCGTAGTTATAATAAGACGAAAGCTAATCTTAAATATTTGCACTACAGCTTATTTTATTGAGTAGGTACTGACAGTAACTCTGCCAATTACTCGACAAGATCAGAAAATTTTGTGAAATCATTTCTTACATGGTTTTGAAATAATATCACGAAAAAACAGTAGAATCAGCCAATGCGTTAAATACTTGGTGGGAAGGCATTATGTAAATAAAAACACAATATTCCTTTGTACTTTCTTCCACTTTATTTAAAAGTTATGTTAAATATTCTTTTATAGTATATATATATAGTAAGATATCTCGTAATTTTTTTCATGCTCAACAAGCCAAAGACGAGTTATCTCGTCAATAACTAATTAAATTAATAGGTTCAAATTATAGCCGGCATGCTAGGTAATTACTATTAATTATCTACGGCAACTAAAAAGTTAAAAAATCCTTTTAGAGAATCTTCATAGCTGTCGATTTTGTTTAAGTATACACACCAACTACTTGGAAGCGGGGAAAACAGAAGACTATCATTAAGTTATTAACTCTAGTAGTGAAGCATTTTATATCACTTTGTCAAAAATTTTCCAAATTTTAATTATGTTTGTAATTGCTATCAGTCCCTTCCCCACTTTAAATTTATTAATCTTTGATGTTTTTTAAATTATATGTTAGAGGTGTTAAACATTTTAATTCTGTGTAATTATAGAATCACTTATACTGTAATTTGTAATTTCTTTTCAATGTCAATTGTTGTTTTCACCTTTTCATTTCAATTTATTTTTGTATAAATAGCTCAGTTACATTATATTTCTTATCAGTTGACAATGCTCGCAGTGAGCGAAACCGGTCCTGACCTTTTAAATATAGTGGAATAAAGTACAAAGGAATATTGTGTTTTTATTAACAAGATTTTAACATAAAAAGACAACTAACTGCTGACATTAACGTAATTGCGTGCTTGGTAAATTAATATTGGCGGTGTATGAAGAAAGACTTTGTATTATTATTTATAGATGGAATCAATACGACGCGGAAGACCTTGTTGCATTATCATATTATCACAATGAAATTACTACTCTGTTAAGACGCAGATTATTGTGTGATTGTATTGCTGTGAAAGGTATACGCTAATACGTATAGTTTGTTAGTATCAGTGTGAGATGCAGTCGAACTATGTGAAAGGAATTATAACTTCAAGAACCCACCAGAAAAAAAACCATTTTGTGTGGCATACAATTATTCATAAACGTATTTGTTCGATTTAAATAGATTATAAATTGTTCTTTCGGCAACAGACATGAATTTTGCAGTGAAAACTGTTATTATTCATTGTTTCAAATATTCATTTAATTTTACGGAATGCCAAGGGTCGAGTTACTTTTATTATATTTGTGACATTTTTGAAATATAATCTTAAAACTTCCGTTTGGAAAAGTTTCTAAGAATATAATAAAAATAATCAAAATTATTGTCAATACAACATATATTGCTAATATAAAAATGAGTTAATATGTGCCATTAAGAAGTAAAGCGAGACAAATATAAAAATGGTAAAACTTTACTAATGTACTTTTAATTACAATTACGTTATTACTTCTTTTTTTATGGATTGAATATTTATATTAAAATGTATTTACTAAGCTCAGTTCTCTTTTACGATACTTGAAGCCATGTTGAATATTACAACGCATCTAACTCATTATTTCAGAAAATAATTCAAAATACATTAAATAAAATTATTTTCTGGCATATACATACATTGAACATAAGAACATGGTAGATTCACTTTTCATGTAATACACTAAAAATTGACTTCGTTTAAAAAAAATCAGACGAAAATTTATGTGTTATTTTAACAGCAAATTTAATTTATGAATATTTAAAGTGTATTTTTTTCAATTTTAAATCTCACGAAATAAACATGTTTATAAAAAGCGACCGCCGGAGAGCTTTTGAACTTTTTTTGACAGACAGCTGACATTAGCATCCACATTAAAACTTAAGTACTATTTCAGGGTCTCAATTATTCAGAATTAACTCAATTATTACAATTACATAATTAGATAATTAAAGTGGGGTATATCTCCACAAAGACTTATGTCACAAAGGGCTGCGACTTATGAAGATGTGTAATGAGAGACAATCACATCAAGATTGAGATTAACAAACCAGGCCACGAGGTTAATTCTAAGGCGATTAATGAATTTACTTTGACACTGATTTTGTAAAGGTAACATGATTAACAACGTCGTTTCACAGACGGCATTAAAATTATACACCGATGGAAAGGCAAGATTTTCCAAGGATATTATTAATCACAACGTTGATACCTATACGTAGCGTAGTCTTTGTTAATGAACCGAATAAATTGTGATAGAAGAGATAAAATCGGTTGAATTTCCCAAATTATTCGATACAAGAAAAAATATCACATAGTTCAATCGCAAGTTCTTGTTTTTATGCCGAAAACAATAGGAAAATAACTTACATGAATAAATCATTATATACGAATAACATGTTTTGAATATTTTTAGAAAATATTATCGAACAATTCTCAACCGATGTATGTTACATATAAGAATTTCTTCGTCGTCCGAAGTTTATCATAGAAAATTACGAGATGAAGAGAATCTCTATTATGGAATGCAAATTAAATGTCACGGGATCGTAACATAAATTAATATGTTCGATTGCCGCGTAATTTTGTTCGCTGTCGTGGCCTGGCAGGTAGTGGACGGGGAAAAAATCAGAAAGACAATGGACATTATTATTGCTGACGTATTTCAAAAGTACTCTAAGCCTAACATTAGAGGTATTTTATTAAACTTGATAACGAGGTACCGTACTTGTAACCAATAATTGATTTTCTAAGTGATTCAAAACATTAAATGTACAGTATCAGAAAAGGATACGATTTTTTTAATTTGATTAAACAACTAAAATAATTTAACGTTGATTTCACTGTAAAAAATTGTCTTAAGTTATAAAATGTGTATTATTGTTTCAATAGTTTAATGTATATAATAATTTCAGCTACAGTGCTAATATTAAACAATTGAAATTCCGATATGAAAAGATAAATGTCAACCTACGAACGGAAGGTGATCTATAAGAAAACAACATTAGTGAAGGTGAAGGAATGCGATACGGTGTTAAAAACAAACAATTATCCATATATCAATCATGTTCTTGACATCAAAGGGTGATTGCTTTACCCTTAAAAACACTGTTTCATACAATATTCTAACCGGCGGGCGCATCGGGCGGGCAGAGTGTAGGGCGGGTAGCAATGTAGGGCGACCCAGTTGCCAGTACTAGTTGGAAGGATCGATAGCAGCCCCCGCCCTCACATCCCAGCCGAACCTGCCGCCCACCGGAGGGCGAGGGCGGCTCTCCCACATCGACCGAGTTATATTATATACTGTGCGTTTTCTAAAAAGATATAAAAAATACGCCCCAGAGTCAAACACGATCGCATGGATCAAATGTCCAGCATTTCAATATCAATTTCAGGAAGTGACGTGATATGGGAATTATGTAGTCGCATATTGTAAGAGTATCTGTCGTGGATAATAAATTGATACCTAGTATATATGACATACTAGCCTATAATCGGATAATATTACATAGACTACATGGATTTTTTTATTAACAATATAATCAAATAAGCCCATTGGACAAGGCAATTACGTGGCTAAAAAAAAGAAAAATATCATACGACTTGAGGCACTTTATTTTAAAATTCTTTTACGATCATGTGGATCTAGATTCACGTCTTGGCAAGATCGGTGTCAAATCTTTAAAAAAATGAGATTTTCCATATGTTTACTCAATTTATATATATAAAAATCCAAAAAATTCTAATTTATAACAATTAAATCCGAATCGTTCAAATTTTCTACATAACCAAACATTATGTCACTAACAAGCCCGGGTTTTGCCTTTCGTCATCTTCAGAAATTCAAGCAAACAGATGAACTTGAACAGACAGTCATTAAATAGATTCTATCCTTTATATATATTAACAATAATCAAGAAAAAACATTATAACAAACAATTAGTCTGAAACTAATACGAATTTATTGCAGTATTGATTTGTTAGTTACCAAAAGATTTTAAAAATGAAAGCATAAAATGTTAAAATCGAATTTGTAAATTCTATGCCAAATTTTTTGAAAAAAATACATGGAACATTAACTTTTAACAATATGTATATGACATCGTAATGTGATAACGATTGCTGATGTGTTATAAAATGTTAAAAACTATTTTTTAATGAAACTTATTTCTGAAATTCATTCCAGTTCTATATTTAAAAAAAGGATAAAAATATTGTAATAAATTTCAAAATCACCAAATACAGTCATTGACCAACATCATATTTTTTTATGTTAAGTCAACCTAATATAACACACCACCTCAGATGTAAATTGCGTATTTTTTTAAATGTTAAATATAGATATAGTTAGAGGAAATTTCGCTAAAAATAAATTCCTACCTTGTAATAACTTCCACCCAGTTTATAAAGATATCAATGACGTAATTCTGTAGCTTTTAAAGAACGTAAGTGGAATAAAGATAGCACAACACACAAAGAAAATCAGTAAAGATCTCCGAAAGGCAAACGTTATGGTTGAGTTTGACGTGTTACACTTTTATGTTTCCCGTATACAAAATTTATAAAAAAGGTCGTTTCTTTGAAGCTCACAAATGAATTCTAACAAAAGGAAAATGAGGTGGTATTTGCGTCACAAATATGGAAAGTCAAATTGAAGTAAGTCGAAAAGAGTATCTATAAATATGTATTTGTATACAAAGATTACAGGCGGAAAAAGTGGTAAGGTAAAATTTGTTTCAATATTGGGATACAACTACTACTTACCGTCATTAAGAATATTATATAACATTAGCATAAAGAAGTGCGGACTTGTCATTTTCCACTATTCCTTTTTATTTAATTTTCTTTTCTTTTTAATATATTTTTAAGAAAACATGTACTCTATTTATACAGTTGTTTGTACTAATACCATAATATGGGCCCTCCAGAGATGAAGTGAGCCAACTAGAAAAATAGTAAAGCTGTTTTCTTGGATTTTTAAATACAATCACGTCTTTGTTTGGTGGATTGCATAATTTTATTCTGCGGAGATAACACTATTGAAATGTGTATTGAGTGAGGTTGCTTCATTTTTACGATACTTTAAGACGTGTAGAATCTTACAACGCATCTATTTTTTTTTTCTAAAATACCACTAGGCTCACTTCACCTCTAATGAGCCCATATTATTAATTGACGAACACCGGTTTCCCATTATCGTAGGTATTTTCAGAAAACGCTTGCAACGTTAGTTAATTTAGCAAGAATTTATGAAAAAGAAGAATAAATGTTAACATGGAACTATCAAATTCATAGTTGAATATGGATATAATAGTTAAAATATGCGACAGTAAACATTTAATTTTTTTATGAGAACTAAAGGAATCACATTCATAACATATTTAATTTGGGTCATGTGCAGATGGTTTGTTTGCACAGCATTTCTATCAAAAAGTAAATATGTAAATACCTATCACATATTTTATAATTATGAATAACAATTCAATAACAAGTATTCCATATTTGAAGATTTTAGTGCATTGAATTGTTTAGTAGTTCATAATTTTAAAGTGAAAAAAACGAGTTATCGTGCTACACTACATGGAATTTATGAAAGTTGAATAAGTTTTGCCAAGCCATATAATCATTGTTATATACTTAATAATATATTTACTATTCAAAAACTAAAAACAGTGTAAATAAATCGTGTATAATTAAACATAATCAGACCATATTTAAGTAAGTTGTGTGGATTATCTGCTTTCTGCAAATTTCAAATAAAGCTACATTATATGTCCAAAACATGTTTTTGTATAGGCTATACAATAATATAGTTGTCATAAATAAACAACTTCGATCCTTTATTTTTCCATGTAAAGATATTTGTCGTTACCTGTTCGATAAACAGAATACGAGATCACAAACATAGACAATATTGCAGTTTCATCAGTTTGTAAAGGGGTTGGTCCGCGAGTATCAGGGATTGTATTAAATCAGGATTGGAATACCGGCATAGCAAAAAAATATTTATATCATATTTATATTAAAGTGAAAGAAATCAATAACCTTTACAATACGCTGATGTAATTAATAATAAATAATCGCTAAACTATAAGCAAATTTTCTTTTAATAATCCCATATTTGTTATCATGCCAAGAAACACAAATTTTACTTAATTAAATATAATACTACATTTTGTAATATAAATTAGGATGTAAGAATGGGTGTATTGTGTATCTCTTCTAAGCCAGTATATATAGCTAAGTTAATATAAGTTTAAACATAGTTCTGATGAGGGCATAAGCCGAAATAGCTATCAACCATATTAAATTTGAATCGTTCAATTTTATTTTATCATATATCACTGTCATTTGAATTATATTAACCATAATATTTGTAAAACTAAAATACTCTGATAATGTTGCACTATATTATCATGGACTTCTACCAAGTGAATGTCAATAGTGCGTAATATGTTTCTTTTTCTAAAGTTCATACATTTATTGTTTCTTTGACACATAACATAATCTTAAATAGATAAATTTATCAATGCTGAAACCTGTCAATCTTGATCAGATTTTTGTGAAAACAATGCCATCTGTTGAAAAAGAAATATCCCTCTGACTTTAATACATTTCACCGTAATAAACTGTTTCTGTCAACAACAACAAAAAACAATCGAAATACCGAGACATCAGCTTCGGTCATACCGGTATTGCAATCCCTAGTCGTAGAGTCGTAGCGCGGGGTAATAAAATGGAAGTGGGATGTTTACCTGTGGCCGTTTACCTTCCGGGCATGTGCTCTGGGCAGCCGAGCTTTCTTGCGATTGTTCAGATCGAGTGACCCCGATACGCTGTGAACACAAAAACATATAAACGATTAAATATACATTATACGAGAGCTCATAATCGAATGTTCATGTGAAAAGTTCAGTGTCATAGTGGTGTACATAAGTTACATTTTACTTACTTTAAATTTTGTAAGAAACGATGAAATACATTCCAGAGAATATAATAAAGATAAAGTAATCTGGAGGTGTGTTTGAGGCTAGAGAAACATTATTAACAAACAAGTTCTGTTTATCAAATAAGAATAAAATTTACACCACTATCTTTCAACAGATTTTTTTAGCTGATTAACAAAACCGCCATTTCGCTTTGTCAAATTTTGGCCCGTGCAGACCTCTACTTGAGATATTCAAAGTCTGTGTAATTTTCAATTTACATCAAAATTTTCAGATTTACAGAAATAAATCTCTCTGCGCATAGTACTGATTAGGAATTGATATACCGGACCAACATATCAATACCGGGCGAGTAAATCAGAATCGATATTTCATATAAAATACACTCATTAAAAAATATACCGTAATCATAAACGTGTGATTTTCTTAAATGGATTACGGTTATTTAAAACACCATTAAAAAGGGTCATCAATTCTGGAACCTGTCAATATTGATACAAACTCTTTTCATCCAAATATGTGATGAAAATATTCAAAATTCGGTTTTGATTAATACACCAAGAATTTCGGAATTCAGTAATACCGGTATTGCAATAGTGTATTGAAGGGATGTAACAACGTGTTATTTCGAAAGTCACATATGTTACTAATATTGTGACATTGTAATTTACATAGTGTTTACTTTGTATTGTGTGCCGTGTGTATATATAATGTTATGGATTGTAGACTTGACTCCAGTCCGCATTTTCAAATGATCGACTTACTCGACTGTCGACGATGGCTTCAATCGGCTAATATAATAAAAGTTTTCCGCGAGATACCTAGTAGAATAAACCAGTGATCTGTATCACAAAACAAAAAGAAAAAAACAATCAAAATCTGTAGTTGAGGTCGTATGAAATATTGTCATTTCTTCAATGTTCATAAAAATATCAATTTCATCATATTTAAAAAACCAATCAAAAAGCTACGATATCCCAATCTCCATAGGAAGTAACATAATATACCAAGCATATTGTAAGAAGTGATTTCGAAATATTCAATAGCCTGGTGGTAAGTTATAAAAACAAAATGTAATAGATCCATGGTGGAAATTTCAATTCCAATGTAAAGCCTGCTATTTGATATTGCAAATGAAAAGAAAGGTGCTGTTTTTATTCCAATATTAATTTTGAAATAACAACTCTCGCAGCAACATCTTTGTAAATAATGAAATGCGTAAAGCCTAATCTAAATCCGTATTAAATTTTGGATTGAAATTTAATTTTCAAAAGAAAAGCCTTTTACAAAGAAGTGTGTAACCGAGCAGAAAAAATACGAATAAAAATAATAAACGAGCTTTTATCGGCGACTTCGAATTACGGCAGATGTTGCGGTCAAACAGAAGTAGGGATATCAATACTGGTATTACCGAAGTCATGATGCCGGTATTTTGAATGTTTTTTTCAATCCTGAAATACCGGCGTTTCTTTATATATATACATATATTTTTTAAATCCATGTCCTCCTAATGAAGGTATCTCAGCAGATTTTTTTCTACGAGAACTGTCTGTTACTCAGTCGCTCAACCTCTCTTTTTGAAAGAGAGTAGTAGGGATAAAAGGATAAGGCTAGAAATCTAAGTAATCGCTCTCGCTACGCCCAGTTACCAAATGATTGGAAAGGGTGGGAGAGAATTCTTTGGACATCACGAACACCCATGCCTTCGAGCAGAAATCGATAAATCGAACCCGTGACATCCGGCATGGAAGCCCACAACATCAACCGCTTCGCCATAGGACACAGCATTTTTTATATTATGGTAAATTATTTAATATTTGTTTGTCTATCTTTTGTTGAATCTGAGATTGTTTTTTTTCTACAGCCGGATTTATTAGACAAGATCCCGCATTGATGAAATGACTTTCTAATGTCAAATTTTATTTAAAAGAAGGGAAATATAAATTATTTATGAATTCAACATTAAATATTTTTTAAACATCGGTGCTGATTTAATCACCCGATAGTGCAATTACAACTGAGCGTAATTATTATACATTTTCCAATTTTTGTAACTCCGGTATCGATATTTACAATACCGTTTTTGATATAATCGTCCGGTATTACAATCCCTAGTCGGAAGTTTTTCGCAAGCCCATTTCGTACAAAGATAATTTAATTTCGGGAGATATAACAAACTCGAACTTTACCAATAATAATCATTATTATTAAACGATCTTAAAAATAAACCTGGGCGAGGAATCCGTGAAAAAGTGGTGAGGGGAATATCTGCGGCGAAGACAAATTTCTAAAAATGTTTTTGGTCTGGCTAAAAATAGACGGAGCGGAGGAGAGTTGCGAGGATAAAAATTCATGCCGTTGGGAGAGACCTCGTGGGTTACCGTGGGCGTGCCGACTTCAAACACGTAAGTCGCAAACTTCTATTCTACAAGTAGTCGCGTATTGATAAAAAAAAATATTGCCATAAATTTCAGTAACGTAGATTGAAACAATGTCGTGAAAAATTCACCGGGAACAAAAAATTACTCAAAGTAATTCGATTTATAATTAATAGTTCGACTACGAAAATGAAGTTTCACTGCAGTATTTTTATTTGTTGAGGAGAATAATTATTATTTCACAGATCATACATTTCTACTCTTTCACACAATAATTGAAGACCGAGCTCGCTTCGAATTCAAACATATTGCTCATACATCAATTCTTTGTGAATAGGCATTATATGTAAACGAATAAAATGAGTTTTTGTACCGATTCTCTATTTTTTTTTGTAATTACGCATAAATTAATCTCAGAAACCGGCACTCATCATAACATAAAAATGTGGAACCAGTACAAAAAAAATGTTATTGTAAATGTATTTATAAAAACTATTTATATAATATTAAATTAAAATTGATTACATTCTTATTTCACTTGTGTTACTTATTTTGAAACGTGTTTCACCTCTGTGAAGCAAGCATCTACAGACCAACTTTATAGTAAGATTTTTAATTACAAAATTGTTAATTTTAGCTTGATATTTAAGTATTTTTTTTATATAAAAAAAGAAAATATTGCCAACATAAGACAAAATTTATGCGATTAAAGGTTTGAAAACGACTAGCGGTTTTTGAGATTATTACATAAAACTTTTGAGTATATTTCTGAAAAACAAAGTTATTATGTAGTTATTCTTGACGTAGTTCTTTCATAAAAAAGATTTTATATTCATTCTCGTGAGCATTGGATTAAGATTACCGACGCCTTGCTTATGTCGCATATAAAGTTAATCGAAACGAAGCTCTCTGTATAATAATGTCAGATACTCCTACGCCGAACGTCTAGGTGCATCGCAATATTGTATCCGAGTCCCAATATATAACTCATTGTGTAAATTGCATAGGCGAGGGCACGTGTAGAAAATCTCACATCTGAAACCCGGTATCGTGTCGGGTTAATACCAGGGCTACGGAGTCGTGTAAGAAAAGACGACTCAGACTACGAAGGGTTTTTTCAATAATTTCATTATAACACACACATATATATGTATTCCATCAGACCATTTTTAGTCAGCCAAGCATGCAATGTCATCACTATGGATTAAATATTTTTTAAAAAAAATGGGCTTAAGTCGCTCGTTTTTCACGACTCCAACTCCGGCCAAAACACCGCGACTCCACAGCCCTGGTTAATACTTATACTAATGTTGAACTAGAGCAAGACTTCTAATAGAAACAAAAAAACGAGAGAAAGTTTTTGACGGGATTCGTTTAATATTTATAAAGTCCCAAAGTTTAAATTAAACGTGCTTATTATCTCATGAAAATATATTTATTATTTAATGTTATAATCGTTGAATGTACTGTATTGCATGTTATTAATTGGACGGCGTAAAATAATAAAAAAACTATTTACTTGAATTTAATCGTTTATTTGGCGGCTTACTTCATAAAAAATATGATGTTAAAAATGTTTAAATGAAATTCTATACATACATACATACATATAATAACTAATATAGACTAACAAGCATACTAGCGACCGTAGCTACTGCCCTAGAGGTTCGCACAGTGCATCGTTGACTAGTGAATACTGCGAAGGCGGGGGAGGAGGGCTCGTATATCGATTTAGCCCACATGCAGCCGGAAAATCGTAGCCGTGCCTTCGTAGAGGTGAAACTTTTCGGCGGCCTGCAATGTTTTGATTATGCAACATGTCGTTTCAACGAGCCACTGAATTTTTAAGACATTAAAAATAATCCAGACGAACACATTTTACTTTTGATAAGCATTTAAAACAATAATATGAATCTTTCTTATCAGTTTTTATAAAAATCCAGTAAATTGAAAAAAATAATACTCAGCAAAAAACAAATATATTCAAAAATATAAACAAAAAAACACATCAATATTTAAGAAATGTCGGAAAGGCAAATAATGTGACGTAGTACCGGCTGCTGCGACGTCAGAGCCACCGCCCACACCATCGCACCCCGCCCAACGCTTTTTTTCAATACATAATTAGAATCAGGTTTTTACTTTGTGAATATATTGCTTTATGAATAATATACTAAAACGACTGTATGGTATGGTTATAAATCCTCTATATATTTAATACGTGACATGGTCAATGAACGCAAATTAATTAATTGGTTTTATTTTCACATAGCAAATAGGTACTGTATATTCATGAGTCATGATTAGATAATTGAATCCTAACTTAACCCAGAGAGCCAACTGCAGTAGACTAGTGGTTGAGTGCTCCGTTTTGCAATATGAATGAAACGTTTTTATCTAAATTCTAGGTGCATGAGGTGCATGTCTCGGCCTAAAAAAAATTCGGCCTCCGTTCTACCCACCCCTGTGGAGCGGAGCTATCGGCTACGTACTTCAATATTGGTAGCAGACATAGCACGTATTTCAAAACGAGAAGCTTGCAAAATTAAAACAAAAACTTTGATAAAAAATATCAAGAATGTTGTTTACAAACATCATGGCTAAGTAACAGTTGAAGAAATTTCAGACAACTGAATATTTCATACGATTTTCATTGAAACGAGGAGTGAAAAAGAACAATAGCACGTACATACATATTTTCATTTGAAACATGGCTTGTAAGATGATATTTCCCGGAACACCATGTTGGGAGGAGTGACGTGACATCGCTCTGCATTCTACTTTATGAATTATAATGGTTTTAGACGCGACGACGTCTATATTTAGATTTTATCACACGGAGAAGCCTCTCAGACGGTTCCTCATTAAACAAGCAATGACAGGATAGATTGAATAAGTAATCTATCTGAATATAATATAGCATATCTAAACACAGTATGTGTGTCTCGTATCTCTTAGAGTAACTTAATAATAAATGTCTCGTGTCTATTAAAATATTAGGCATTTGTCTGTTTTTTTTTTTTGCTCAATACATATTTCAATTAATTGTAATATATTTATTCTTTTGCAGTCTTTCGGTATGGAGATTAAAAGTGATTTAGCGATATGCTGATCCATATTTTCCTTATACGAACGTATATTAACAATTAATTATATTACACCACAACTAGCAGATTGAAACATGTTCGTAGTACGAAAACGAAACAATAGATAAAAGTATGCGATAAATGGAGGTAATGCTTTTTCCTTTCATCCCCCAATAATAGAAAAAACACTTATTTCACTGAAAGTAGACTCATAACTCTAGCAGAGGTTTATTGAACGCATTAAAATAATAAAAATAAACAACTGAAAAAAGGAAGATAAGAGAGTACCATTTAAAGTGATTATCCGGTCCGAGCTGGCTTTATTTATAAAACAGGCAGTATTAATTATCCCATGAAGCTATTTCACAGTGAGTTAATAATACAGTAAAAGCCAAAAAAAAATGGACAGAATTAACTTTTTCTCTACAATCAACAAGTCATTTTTTTTCAGTTTTGCTTCCGCAATTAATTTTCCGTTATGATTAGGTCAACATCGCACGACGATATTCTTCGTTTTGACGATTTTAATATTATTGGTGGATTATAAACACAATTGAAATATGGCGCAAAAATGCTGAACAATTTGTATCTTTTATTATTTTCGTCACTGAGAATCAAAACATTGTTTTGCTGTCCCTTTAGAAAGAGTTATTTCGGAAAAAAGTCCGATCAAATGATTTCGAAAGTCAGAACTTAATCTTGAAAACAATGTATAAACAAATTATAGATACATAGCAACGTGAAAGATGTACGTGAAAGAGGAAAGAAACGCCACTTCACGTGGATGTGCGTTGGTGGGAGGATTGCTAGAAATACGAAGTCGCGTACCAAGTATAGCAAGATATTATCAGAAAAATAATCAAACAAAAAATACGAATTTACACCGCGGGTCATATTGGTGTACTCTTTATGTTAACGTTTGCGTTTTGGCGTGTAACCCGTTTCATTTCTCAAATGTGGATTTTCATTTGTACCATGTAACCGCGAAACCCCAGGTTTTAAAGCTAAATTTGCGACATTATAGAGCTGATTTCAAATACTAGAATATTCAGTTTTTTTTATATTTAAATAAAAAGGCAAACATAGGAAGTTAAAAAAAATTGAAACATATTTCGACCATTTATTTTATTTTTTCTTTTATTATGAAAGTTCAAAAACCAGGTTAAGTCAAATTTTGGGAAATATTAGAAATCGAAAACCGGTTTTTTGAGGTCGGTTTTTGTATAAACTCATTACATTACAGTAGTCAATAATTCTGCACTTAACCAATATCTAAGTGGATATTGATGTCTAAAACACTAAATGTAATACGACGTAATCGTATATGGCCATAAGTGTATGTTTTTTGAGAGACGAACTTGAAGTGCGTGCTTTGTTTACTACTAACAAGGGAAGAGGATTCAATTACGATGAGTCGCTGAAAAAATAATTTATCGTCCGGGCTCTGGAGTTTCAAGTGACGCTGTCGGGGTAATTAAAAAAATTCTCGCAAAAAAAATGATGAAAAGAAACGTAGCTTTGCGTAAAGACGGTTTATGGAGTAAATTTCAGAAAAAGGTATTTGAAATATTTTGAGTGTAATAAACACACTTACAAGCTTTTATTTCTATATTTTCTCAAAAGTAATAAAAATGGTTGATGGACCGCAGAATTAAACATGTTGTTTTATGAATTTCATTAAGTAAATTATGTTATTGTCAATTAAAGCCTTTTTACAAAAAACTGGCTGCCAGATCTAATTGAAAAATGAGTTATGAATACTATCTTGTCAATTAAGTAAGCTGCAGAGCTGTATATTAAAAAAAAACTGAGCATGTCTCTCGTTATGGAAGCACAAACTTAAAAATGTTTCTACAAAAACACGACATGTCACAAGTCGAAAACAAAACTGGCAATGTCAGAGTAGACCCAACATGCCCCTTTCATTTTTCATGGCTTCCGATGGATTTCAGACGTGTATCTGTGTATCAACATAATTACTCGTATTCTCAAGAAATGCTATTTAACAAAAAAAAAAAAACTATTTTAATTTCGCTCTGATTTCGATGACATAACCTGTTTTTGAAATTAAGGCTTCAATTGCCAAAACAGTGCCAAAAAGAAGCTAAAATAAAAATGATTAATTAAATATAATATTTTAAACTAAGGGGACATTTAGTAATAAAATATTTGTAATAGCATTTATCCCAATTTAAATTTGATAATGATAAATGAATTTTCTCAAATAAATCGCTGGGGCAATCCAAACATATTGATTTATAATGTATGCATTGAAGGTTTATAAAATATATAGAATTACGAATTCCTATTGCCATACTCAAAGTATTGAGTTAACAAATATAAACATGTGCTTCATTTTTTAGTATTACTTTGTTAGCATGCTTTAATCCTCTTCATGTATGCAACATTTAAACATGGACATCTGATTGGAGTAAGCTTCAAAGGAATCTTTTACGCGGAGATAAAAATACGACGGCTTTATAAGGTTTCCCTTTCGACCCTTCCCTACCTGCGAAGTACTTTACAATGGCATGCGTACGAAAGTAGGTTACCTATTAGACAACACGCTACCAAAAAGCTGTGGATAAACTCCCCATAAGAAGATTGCTGTGTTGTCAATGTATCTTTAGAAAAACTCTGTGTTTTCGTGAGATTTTTTTTTTCCATACAGAGATTATGTACAGAGCATATAGTTTTAATTCTACAATATTACCAAATGAAATAAATAGTCATAACTAAAGTTAGATGTGTATAATAAATACAGGTTAAAAAAAACAATAAGTTTATTAAAAAGTCGTCATTATATATCACTATGTAATTGACTACAATACCACTAAATCACATTCAAATATTCACATAACTTTATATGAAAAAGGAAAACATCGCATCTATAACAAATAACGAACAAAAAACGTAGGATTGACTAAATAAACATTTAGCCTTATATTTTATAGGGTTTATTTTTCTTATCTGCATGGTTATTTTAAGCCACTCTTAGTTATGATAAAATTGTATATTTTAGTCCTACACTGAGAAAGGTCAGAGGGTTGATAATAAAACAAAAAAAAATCAAACAAACTTTTCATTTCGCGTTATGAAGTTTGTACTTCAGAGGATTCTTTATTGCTCTAAATGTCAAGGTGTAAAACCCCCGCAATACGGACTTTATTTGTACAATTATTAAGCCATTTCGGCTGACTGTTGTTATATCTTTAAATATACAATTTGAAAAATAAACTTTGGACCATATTGTATACTATAAATAAAGTGTTATGATTGTGTACAGTCGTATCCAGCGCCCGTGTATCAAAAGAAAACTGTGGTAAACAAACCTGTGACATAAGCGCATTGCAGTCAAGACAAAACATGTTTATCGAATCAATTTCAAACGTCAATACAAACGTAAACCGAACTTCTTCGAAGCACATTCTATTGTCTGCGCGTATGTAGATTTCCGACAGTATGGTTGTGAAATAGTGTATAAATAGAAAAACTTTTCCCAAAATAACCTGCTAGCAATCGATAATCTGTAAAAATACAAGCACACACATATACGCGTGCCTAAAGCTACGTACAAGTCAAACTGGAGAAGCATCTGTCTATCTTTCAACATTGGATAATTGGAATTATTTTAAATATAGACCGATCATCTACGAATCTAAATTCTTTACAGCAAAAAAAATATGAATTTCATTATATTAGTTATTTCATTGAAATTGGGATCCTTAAATGAAGACAACGAAAGATGTATATATGTACAATTAAATCATGAACTGGAAAGCGCTGTTGGGCGTTTTTCTTACCCAGTTGCGCTGTAAGGGTTCGAGTCCTCGAATGGACAGATTCATGTATCGATTGTTTAATAAAGTAATCGATTTGTCCCCAAATAGAAATACTTATCAAAACAATATAATTTAGCCCTTAATTTTTATGAGTGACAATTTGTAGTTAAAACACTACGAAATGAAGAGGGGGAAAAAAGAGCATGGTTAAAAAATATTTTTTTTAGGATTTGTTACAATGTGTACAGTTAAATAATGAATCAAATTCTGGATTGAAAATCAAACATTTTTATCAATTTTGTGACTTTCAAATAATGGTCTGAGCTTGAAAAAGATACACCAGTCACGTCGAAGTTGAAAAATGTTTGCATTTTCCAAATATAAGACAAGTAAAGCTCACATCGACACCTACCGATGACATTTCATTTCTCCTGAACAATGCCTACTAAAAATAAGTTATTCGGAGAATGAAGACAACCTCTCATAACTCTAGAATACAATCGAACAAACTAGATCGGTTTATTTATCGGAAATAAGCATTGTGAAGTGTTTAACTGTTTCTCAGAATCAAACCATGTCAAATAATAATTAAATGCAATAGATTCTCGAGTGGTTAGAACTTTATCAATCATAGATTGTTGATTATTGTAAGCCAACTCGGCGGTGGAAATCTCATGTTTTTATAAGTTTTAAACAATGATTATTACTTCCATATATCAGTCGTGACTCAGGTTAGATGATTTTCAATATTGCTTATTGACAATTGTGTATATCTCTTATATGCTAAAATATGTGCATCATTGTTTAAAAATGTACACACAAGTCGGTTGTCCCACCACCACTCGTGTGTATTATATATTTTAAAAATACGCTAACCAGATGTCATAATAAGCTGCAAAACAACTGGAAAAAATTGTTATCAATTACGTTTTATTTTATAAAAAATCATTAATTGACATGAAGTAAAACTTTATGCGAAAAAACATATTATTTAAAATACTTTCACAGATATAAATAGATTAATGAGCACTCGGCAAAACAATCGTGAAAAGCGGCTGCATGCTGAAAAGTCGGTCAGTGAGGGTGAAATTTTACCCGTCAGCAACGCTGCAAGGTGACGTCATTTGAATACCTCAATGCATCTCGCAATAAATATTTTGTTGTTGATCAAATACTCTATTTACGAATAAAGCAGAACGTTGTACATTCTGTGTCATTTTCGAATCGTAAAAGATACATATTTCTGTTTGGATTAAGATAATTCATAAAATTGTATATATGTACCCATCGGTAACTCGATACTCATTTATAATTGTACTATCTACTTGAGTGGTAGATACACTGTTTACGATTTTGTATTACATTTATTGACAAATTGAGACATTATTTTGTTGAAACTGAAACTAAGTATATTTACTACAAATCATTTGAGTATCCTGTTAGATTTATAATTAGTCGATACGTAAAGGATACTAAAATAATTGTGTGTATGTAATTAATTACATAATTATAGTTCCTGCTTTAGCAAAATAATACCTCGATTTGTCAATAAATAAAATACGTCGCAGGCAGTTGGCATGCCACTTACATACAATTATAATATCTTGCGTTCGCACTTATGAATCATTTAATAGTAAGTATCGCATCCGTCAAGAGAAATGTAGTCTGTCCAATGTACCCCCGTGGCCGAATTGTTTTCGGATACGGTATTCACAGGTTCGAATCTTAGTACGCACAGTTCCATTTTTTAATCGAATTTTTGTTCGAAGGAATGAACGGATCCATCCGATTCTAAAAATTTATTATAGTGAAAGCGATTAACTAACCACTAGTCCGGCCCGTGCCCAATCTGTATATCCCTATTATCTTCGAAAAAGAGTTTAACAAACAGTTTCTGTATACCAACTTCTGTTGAGATAATATCCATAAGAGCCATACACACCACATTGGGAGCAGACAAGGTTAAAAAAATGATTGTTGAATAGTTACATAATAAACAAAATTAATCCCAATTGCTTCAGTTAAAAAAGTGGAAAACTACAATTCAATAGAGACGCATGAGTGAATCTGCAAAGCAGATTTAAGCGAAATCAGAATCGGGTGTGCAAAGTTTTGAATCGATAATAACGGGCTGCGATCACATTTATTAGGTCAACGAATACGCACTCTTCATTGGTATTTGCGGGCGACACATGTACAAAATAGACGGATAGTCTAAAATCACTAACCGAAGTTTTTTTTACTCTTAGAGCTACGATTACACACACAAACTGTGTAATTATGTATACAATAGGGAAAATCGAAAAATAAATAAAGCTCACGCGTTTACGCCAGTCGAATAAAACAAGGCGCGGTCGTATAGATAGGATTGTTTCACGTCAATTGATAATAAATTAATAAAGATCGAATGTCGTATTATAGTCTAACAATTAATTTATACATTTCTTTTTGTATCTGTAAGTGATGAATACAAAAAAAAAACTATAGATATTTAGGATTGTAACGTTGGAAATATGAAATGTCATTTTTTTCTTAGTAATTCAATGATTATGTCTCCCCCGGAATACAAACACTGCTCTCGGTATGATCATAAATAATAAGCGATGGGTCTTAAAGGCAGATGAATAATTTAATTAGTAAAAGTTTACTAATTAATTACAGAATCACCGGTAAAAAATGAATTTGATCCAGATATAATAAACGCTTTTAATTAGTTGGTATCACATGTTAGTTTTCATCAATTAAAGTTTTTTTTTAAACACTATACACTAGAAAGAACGAATTCTATATTTTTACAATAATAATTTGTTCTACCACGATTTCCAAAAAATAAAAACAAATGACAGATTTTCAAAGAACAAGAAATAAAACAACACAGGACGATAATAAAAAAAACAAGTCTTCATTAGATCCTAACACATAATACGTGACAAGAGATTTCTAGCGATGAAAGTGATTTACGTCCAGTCCCTCATAAACGTACGCGTATGTTATCAAGTGGCGATAAAAGGTGTTTTTTTTCTTAATTAAATTCCTATGTATGAATTATATTTTTGTTGAGTTTTCATTATTACACAGTTGATAGTGCTAGTCATGGGTGAAATCGGTCCTGATCTTTTTAAATAAAAGTGGAATTAGTACAAATATAATTTAAGATTTCGACTGAAGGTGCTTGGTGGAATTTCAATATTAAATTTGAATCATTCAAATTATGTACACTCCCACAGATTTTGTCACTAACGACCCGTGCGCTTGAACGCCTGAAGATGTCGAAAGGCGAAACCCGGGTCGTTAGTGACAAAATCTGTGGGAGTGTACATAATTTGAATGATTCAAATTTAGTACAAATATATATTATATTTTTTGAATTTTATAAAACGATGTTCTATAACTACAGTGTAGTTATTTTTTCAAATAACGCGGTTTTTTTCGAGTTAAGGGAGCCCATCCTCAATTTTTCCACTTATTCTATCATTTTTACACAGTGTTTATTTAAGCGTATCTACCGTGTAAAAAAAGGGTATATCAATTTGAAGCGAAGCAGGCTCACTGCTGTCATTTTTCTTCGAATTGTGTTTGAAATATGAACTGATGACACAATTTTAAAAGGGCAACACGAAATGCGCACGATCGAAATGCAAATCCTTCAAAAGAAAAAAAAACATAATTTTATAAAAATACAAACATTTTTTTATTGCGCGGCGACAAATACGAAGCCGTAGGATATCAAATTCTTGAGCACGTAACAATGCTGAAAAAAGTTGGGCGATTGAAGAAATTTGTAATTTTTCTTTAAACCATTTTTTGTACATAACATCAAAAACGATAATAAGTCCAAGTTTATTTTAAAATAGAAACACTTGTGTTACTTTCTTCTTTGTTACCTAAGTAATATTTATTTTCGTATCTGTTACGAAGGTAATGATAGAACGAAAATATCTGTGCAAAAAAAATAGGAGATTTAATAAACGTATTCCTGAAATAGATATTTCACCCACATTTTGACAGGCAATAAAGTTACACAATGATAAATAAATTTGCAATAAATAATGGTACAGCCCAGCGATTGAATCAGTATGTGTGTGCTTAATTTAACATTCTAAATATACACCATTGTATCGGTTCAAATGCAAATAATAAGCACTTGTGATATTTCAACATAGACTTCGTTGCAGTGTAAGTTGAAAATAGATAATATTAAATGAAAAAAATATCAACAAGTTACTGGTTACATATTAATTCAGTTTTAGTCAGTATATTTGAGTGAAACCATAGAAATGTGTTAATGTAAGTATTAGTATGTTAAACATACGGTTCCATGTACATGTATACATATCAGAGTAAATATACGAAAAGAAAAAGAACAAAAAATATTCATGCCGTGCATTTACGATATAACCCCATACAAAGTTCAATCATAAAAAAAACACCCTTAGATAGATGTCTTTAAAATTAGCTTACGGATAGTTTTACTGTTGGTTACAATTATTGCAGAATATTTAAAATCAAATGACACAGTACTAGCGTTTAAAATAGACAGCGAATGTCAGTTAGCCGACATCGTAATCTCGTTGAAGGCGGCTTATTCTATTCATGGCAAAACTCTTCTTCCAGTCTATTTCTGTAATTTTATATTCCTACAGCTGTAGATGGTATACACACAAATAAGCTACGGATACATTCTCTTGTAAGTTTTCAAAGCGTATGCAATTTAGCATATCATTCGATAAACAAGTTATTATGTAGTGGTAGAGTAGGACGGAAGTATGGGTTATAAAAATATGCCGAAAATAAAACAGTGATATTTTTAACGTATCAAATCAAAACGATACCCCGGATCCTCGTTTTCTAATGCCCCTCAAAAGCAACGATGCATGTGAGAATGACAGATTGGAGTTCAACTGTATACATATAAATATAGTTTCAAAAGATTAATGTTTAATTTGCAAAACACACCTATAATCTGTTAACAATGTTGAGAGCATTGTATTTGTCACGTTGAATTTGCATTGTTCAAGTATATTTAGAAAAATTTGTTGTAGGTCAAGTATAGTGAACGTGATAAACAAAGCGTTATTTATATAGGAAAATATGTATTATACAACATCAGTGTTTTTATTTGTGCTCAATAGAAAATGAGTTATTGTTTGAAAATTCGATTTGGGTTACCAGTGTTGGAATGAGTTATGTTCAAACTTTCCCTATTTAGCCGTAAAATAAGGAAGTTAGAAAAAATACGATATAAAAATCGTGCTTAAACTTTTTATGCCCCAAAACTTCATACTATAAAATATGTTATATGAAAGCTATCCAATATTTTTGTCTATCAAGTTTTTTATCCAACGAATTAGAATTTTATTTTTATAGTTTTTACGAATGAAATGTATATACCTAATTGTAGCACAAAAATAAATATATTTATTATTAATTCATAGTCAAACATAGTTTTATTATATAATTTGTGTGTGTAATTTTGTTCTAAGGAAATGTAATCGGTAAAATAATTAATTCTTTGGTGCGTGTCCATTAAAAGATTAAGCAATATAATTATAAAACAATATATATACAACTGTAACAAATTGTACGAATTCCTTGTTAACTAACAATTCAAAACTGTCAGTTTTCAAAAAAAATACGTGTATGTACTGGTAATTTTAAATTGAAAAAAAATCTGCATGTACATATTTTTTATTTTCTTTATTGCGATCAGTATAAATTCAACGTAATTTGATTAAGTTAGTGGTCTAGTTTCGCGGCACTATATACAGGTGATGAAAGAATTAACGACTGATTCGGTGTGAGTGTCGAGTGACGTTTCGCTGCACCTGCTACGTTAGTGCTACGCCACCTCTACGATAAAGGTGGCAACGTCACCTGTGTGCCTCTGAGGATGGTCAAAGACCTCTAGGGAGAGTTCGAGCATGCGCAGCATCCACCAAAAACACACCCCTGCCCGCCGACATGCAACCTACCCTTGAACTGGCAAGCGGAGGCGCGACACTTATTGAGCGGAACAGCTGACTGTCAAACTGAATTATGTCGCACGAGATGGACGATTGTGCTACGTGAAATTTAGGTCGAAACATTATATTACATACTGTAAGCTATGTTAAAAGACATTTCCTATCGAGAAGTACATTGAATCTACCAAAAAAATGATATATGGTAATTAGCATTTGAAACATAGTAAGGCCATCGTGTAATTCAGGAATTGAGAACATATTATTTTATTTTTTACCATGTCCGCTCCCAATATGGAGCATATGGAGTCCTAATGGAGTTTATCTCAACAGAAATGTTTCTACGAGAACTGCTTGTTACTCAGTTGCTCAACCTCTCTTTTTCCAAAAAGAGTATGGATAGAAGGAAAGGGCTAGGGACAGAACTAGTGATTAGCTAATCGCTCTCGATACGCCCCGTTCATAGGATAGGATGGGTGGGAGGGGGGAATTCAAGACATCACATACATCCATGCCTTTGAACAGAAATTCATAAATCGATTGAAAAATCAATTTATAAAACTGCCCGTACTGGGATACGAACCCGTGACCTCCGTAGCGGTAGCCAAGGATGTTGACCACTCGACCACACAGGCGGTTTTTTTTTTTTTCAGAATAACGATGACAGTGATATAGTACATATTTGTATATGCAAACATAGATATGTAATCTCAAAACTGGTATTGTTGTTTCGCCCTTATTGCCATTGTACAGATAATTGGATTTTAAGTTAAACTTTACCCCCATAAATTTGTATTAGTTAAATACCGTACCATATAATATAAACTGATCTACCACTACGTTTCTACAACAGTAGAAGTTTCTTCTTGTGTCTACAAGCAGCGCTGTTTTCAAATTATACACTCAAATGTTCTCGGTAGTCTAAGAGAATCCATACAAGTCTTGATTAAACGAAAAGTTTATGTCCCAGATGTCATAAATTATGAACTTCAACAAACTACATAATTCCTTGCCTTGTTTCAGTATAATTATATTTAAGTAGCAAACGTTCTTAGAATACTTATCTGTAATCTCATTGGCACATATAGTATAGCTTGTCAGTAAAGAAACATATCTAACCATATTAAATATGTGTACACTATAATCTGTTTAATTAAAATATTATGTTTACGACGCAAAAATTGTATCCAATAAATTGAGTAAACCATTCCCATTCTACATGAATGTACCGGTGACACGTTTCACATTTTTATTTTTATCTAGGTAGGCACAGTTACATTCAAAAATATTTCAGAAAAGACGTATCTAATTTTTCATATTTAGTGTTTTGATTATGTTGGTTAAGCTTGTAAAATCGAGAATAGTATTTAGGCGAGAAAATTAAAACCGATGAATTTTATTTTAGAAAATAACAATTTAGAATTAGAATTATTTTCATAATGTACGTTTCCATAAAAATCTTCGAATACGACCCGGGTATTGCCTGTCGGCATCTTCCGGCGTTACTCAGTGCACGAATGCACTCGAACTGACAAAATTATATCAACAATTTAAAAAATGCGATTTATAAATATTTTTGGGTTACCCCTTACCAGGTAAAATTCATTAATAATAATAAATAATAGACGAACCTTTTTAAACGGAGATAAATTTGCAAGTCAGTCGTAACTTATGAATAATAATATATTATATATATTATATTGTTCGGGTAATTTATTGACATACACCCAGTCCTCTTTTTAGGCGGTACCGTTCCTTTTATTTACGCGATTTACTTATTGTCACGCGATTTTTTTCTTCGAAAAAAACATAAAATAAGCAAATGAAAAAATAACTTTATGAGGGTGTAATTTGTTTTGAAATAAATAACACTGTAATATTGTATTCTCTTATCAGATGATAATGCTCTTCGTGAGCGAAACCGATCCTGATCATATTAAATAAAACGTAAAATTAGTATTTTATTTATTGAATAAAATGCCTTTCCACCCATTGACAGTGAATACCCTAAAAGTGATTACATTTCCCAACTGACAGTGACAGCAGCGATAACTCATAAAAAGTGAATAAGATTATTCATGTAACATATGTTATGTAAGTATCTGTTTCTCACTGTACGTTTAAATTGAATTAATTAATGGTTATTTATTATCTATAAAAAAATCTTTTTTTGCTTGAATTGAAAGAGCAAATTTTAGTTTTTCATACATGTTTGATACTTTTTTTACATGAAAATGAAGTTTATTCTACGCGATTGTTTTATACACGTCGATTTTTGGAACCAATGTTTCGCGTAAAAAAAGATCGGGTGTATATTCTACAATACACGTGAAGACCGCGGGGCTGTGTCGTTTGGTGTCGCATTATTTGATACAATAACTGTAATTGAATTCATGAATCTGAGTAAGAAGTACCAGACCATATTGAATATATTGTGTATGCGATTAACCATTCGCTCTTCGAACTAACAAGTGTGTAATCGCCTTTCACACGCTTATTAAACTTATATAAAACCGCAGTGGGCGGTGATGGCCCTAGTGTTGGGTAACCTTAAGCTTTTTGTGTTTCAGTAGAAGGCGCTAAAAGTCGTGGAATAAAAACATCGACGAATCTAATATCTCATTTAAATATTTGAATTTATGTATGAATGTTATATAGCACGGCGGCTTCTTGAATTAATTTATTTTTCTCTGTATTCGGACAGTTCATAAATTCACAACCACTTACACAGATAGATTATTCCGCCAAGTAGAATATATGTTTGAATTATTTGGTAGGTATGCATTGCTAGGAACGGATGTGACAAGGATCGTCCAAACATAAACAAACAATCCAAAGCAAACGTATTCAATGCATTATTCCGCATTGTGTGCACCGTGTACATATTTTGATCACTGTCTAGTGTCTACTAACCCAGGAATAACGTATTAATTTATATAATGAAATGTAAGAACTGAATAAAACATACGAAACACACAAATCCTCTTTTGGTGAGATTGTATCTACAATTAACACTATAATTCAAACTTCAATTTTAATTCGACGATTCTGCTACGAAAACTTCGTTATATATATTTATTTAATTCATCGAGTCGGTAAACACCAGTGACGTGTAAAATCTATAAGCTGCCATTAAGGACAGAATATATTTAGGACACAATATATATTTAGGACGAACTGGAACTTTCAACGCAGCCGGTAAACTAATATCTAGCAGAAAATCCTGTAACATCGACCGTGTCTGAAATTGTGAATTTTGACTTTACGAAACTTCAGTTTCCTGAACACTCACAGTAACGGCTGGGTGGGATGTGCGTTGTTGAAATATTTTATAATGTCCGCTCTGAATTAAGCTGGTTTTCCCAAACTCTCGTTTCGGATATGGTATGGATAGAAGGATAGGGTAAAGGACTAGCGATGAGCTAATCACTCTAATATGGGATGAGACAGTTGAGATATAATATAAAATCACCGACATATGTAGTAAGCCTTCATTCACAAATTCATAAATAGATTAAAAATAAGACGTATATTTTTAAGACATGTTTTTCACTTGGTTCCTAATGAACCAGCAACATATCGCAAGTATTTTTTAGCACCGTAGGGGAAGTGTCAATTTCCTACTATTAAGCCCGATTTAAGTAAATAATCTGTAAAAAAAAACAGTCGATTAAATATATAAATCTCGGACACAGATACAAACACAATTAAATATTCATTTTTCCATTATCTCAAAACAGGTTATTTGAAGCTGAACAAATGAGCTGAATATAAAATATTTCGTTTGGAGGCCCTGCAATTCAATAAGACCAATGTTCAAGAGCATCGACCATTCGGCTAATTCGCTCCCCGCCAGATTAGATGAGAATATTGGAAATAATGTAAAATAATCAGTCGGTGGCCAGTTCAGATATTATCATGTTTGTAATTGGTTTTATAGTCGATTTTTAGCGAGTTACAAACTATTCAAATAAAATTATTACTATTGGGAACTTAATTAAGGAATAATCAACAAACGTGATTAACAATTTAAAAAATCGTCTGATGGATTATCCGTTTTTCATTAGTCAACTGTCTCTTGGCGTTATAGCGCAAATGAATGGGCAAATAAAAGCTGCACATCATAATTATATGCGCAGTTTCGTGCCAGCCCACCTTCGAGTGCACAATCATAATTGCAGTGACGGTAATAAAATACATGAACAAAAGGATAAGCAAAACAAGACAAGGCGGCTTCGAACTGTAACTCTACCCTACAAATAAAAAAATACGACGAACAAACGCACTGTTAAGTAAAGGTTAATCCACATCGATGTGATTTGTGAAGTCTAATGATTGTCACGGCATTTATTATAGATATTAACGCAACCTGGCAGGCGGAGGAAAATTGTAAGACAAGTTTTATACACACAATTGTAGGTGAGTGTTGAAAATAAAGGATAGTCTCGGTGCTTTTAAGGTGAGTGTATTCAACTACAATTGGCTTATATATTATATTAATTACAGAAATTAAATGAAAATATGTGGTCATTGTGCCCTACAGAAGGCACCGAACATTAAAACACACTTATGATAACGAAATAGTTCTTGTACCGTACAGCATACATAGTTGAATTACACGTAAAAACTGCATTATCATTGTGCCGGTCGGCATCACAGAGGGACAAAAAAAACAAGAAAGAACAATTATAAATTTCTTCAGACAATTTGACAACGAAAAACACGGGATCGGACAATGCTGTCGAGTAATTCACTTCAGGATTATGAAGTACCGTATGGCGACTTTGACAGATTATCCGACAAGATAAAAGCCCGAACGTCGGACGGGCAATGTCAACAATGTTTTGGTGTTGTAAATTTATGTTTCGATTACCATGGTGAAAACGACTGCAGGAGGTTCGAAGCATCATGTAAAACGGGGGTGTCAATTGTTGGCCTTCTTATAATTAACAAAACATGTGGACTATACAATTTTCATCATTTTATATTGAAAATAAATTTCAGGGAATTCACTGGGAATCGAACCCGCGAGATCCGGTACGGAAGACAACAATGCTAACCGCTGCGCCATAGACCCGACGAATGAATACACTTTTTAAACAATTTACTCAAATATAATACCACTATAACAACCCATTCCGAAAAGGAAAGATTAAGTAACTGAAAAATAACATTAAAAGTTATCTTAGAAAAAAAGTCTCACTTAATTCATTTGGAGCTAATATACTCAACATTGGGAGCGGAAATATTTAAAACAGAAACTAAGAATCCATCGCCTCAATAGATAAGACATGTTTAAGCCTGTATCTGAATTCTGAATACATTAATGATATATACGTTTACCGAAAACCTAAAAGAAAGGTTACCTACGTAGATTTATTTCGTAAACATTTCATAAAAAAGCTAAATAGTATACATTAATAGAACTAAGAATTGAGAAACAACTGAACTGGCAATTCACGAACGTATTAAGAAGTTAACACGCAAGAAGTGTATGTACAATGCATAATATTTGCACAATTAATTATATTTAAGAAAATACAAATTATGCTGAATAGATTGTAGGTATTTAAGTTTTCGAAATACTTCACCCCGTCGCGGCTTGAAATAAGGTTAAAAAATAATTATAATCACATCACATTTAATTACAAGGCAATGCCATCACAACGGTGAGTAAATTTGGAAGCACGGTCTGTTCGTGATCTTTAAGCAATTTGACGGGGAAAATCCGCGCGATTTACGAATTCATTCTGCGATCCGCAAGTACTGTATATTTGAACACAGAGCCAGCGAGGTTGAAAGACCCATGCCAGGGTTCTTTCTTTGTGTGATTTTTTTATGAAACTCTATCGGGAGGAACAGCTAACGGACGCCGGCTAAAACTGTGAATGAGGCTTTGGTGGATGGATGGGTCATCGACCGCTTGTAAGCCTGCGCCGCCAAACGACCACCCGATCGTGGAAACATCCTTGCGGTCAACAAAGCGTGGCTCGCGGACTAACAACTCTCATCAGTAGCGCACGTTCCCAAAAAATAAGTTTCTTCAGACTTAATCGCAATCATTTTATGTTGTATCCAAAAATATTCTTAAATCTGTTGGATATCGTATAGGAATTCTATTTGTTAGCATTTGTTTTAAATTGTAATTTAAACAATTATTATTATCTTTTTTAACCATGTCCGCTCCCAGTGGAGCATATGGACTCCTAATGGAGTTTATCTCAACAGATGTGTTTTTATGAAAACTGCTTGTTACTCAGTTGCTCAACCTCTCTTTTACTGAAGAGAGTAGGAATAGAAGGGTAGGGCTAGGACAGGACTCGTGGTAAGCTAATCGCTCTCGATACGCCCCGTTCATAGGATAAGATGGGTAGGAGGAGACTGAATTCAAGACATCACATCCATTCATGCCTTCGAACAGAAATTCTTAAATCGATTTAAAAATAAATTTATAAAACAGTCCGTACCGGGATTCGAACCCGGGACCTCCGTAACCGAAGCCAACGACGTTGACCACTCGACCACACAGGCGACATAGAAATACATAATAAAATACTGTGTATGTGAATTTTCAATATTAAATGCCTATATTCACGATATTTCCTTTCAATATAATTTTTTTTAAAGGCCCAATTACAATATAGCACAATTTCTCTAAATTAATAAGCCAACATTAAAGGATAAACTGTTCATAGAGATTATAAATTAACCTTTTGCTGTTTTCCATTCTGAAAAATATTTGACACAATTGAGATAAGACATATATCATAATAAAACAATCTATGGAGGAATCTATGGTTCGAAAAAATCGAAGTACGGATTATTCTTGTTCGGAGAATTCGTGTTCGTTCACCACCTTTGCAATAGATACATATTAACTTCATACAAATTTTTAGTCCAATTTTTTAAAAATATTGTTTAGAACATTTTTTACGCGGCTGTATTATTCAAGATGAGAATAGTGTGAAATGTGAATAAAAATTGTAATGCATACAATTAAATACTGACAAACTTCCTTCTCAGCGAGACTGTACTGAGAGCGTTTTGACAACACTTCACTGGGTTTATACAGACATTGACCCCTCAATTGACGGTGGAAACTGGCTGAGTGACTACATTATAAACTACTACACACAGGGCCTGTGTTAGCGTACTCACGAGTAGGAATTGATAATTATTATCGCCATGTGTCTTGTAAATTAGCGATTAACCTTTAAGTGATGCAAAATAATGTTTTAAAAGGGGTTTCTCCTATGTTTATTTTACCAAGTGAGCCATTGTTTATACCAGCGCCGAATCTGCAACATTAACGATAACAAAAAATAATCAAGACATGAACACCTAAATTTACTGTTTTTTAACAATAGCTACGTTTGTATGATTACTTTGCGTTTTAAAACATCGTTTAATAACCAATGCTATTTCTAAATTCAACAAAAACTGTATCTTTTCAAACGTGTAATGTGTGTTTTTCTTTATTTACAATGTGTAAATTATTAAAACGTATTTTTCATTAACCATAGTATAAATCTCGTAGTAGGATACCGACATAATATCCGCATTAGATTTTTTTGTAGTACCTACCCTTTTCCGATTTACAAAAGATATGCAACAAGTTCCGTTAACAAGACACTATAAAATTCTACAATTCGTTGAAATTATTAATTGAAATAATTGAGTTACAATAATATTTAAAAAAAAATGCATTATATTCCAAACAGTCATTTTGAATTTCAAATGTTAATCTTTCAAAAAATATTACTGGCCAATGCAATGGCTTTGCAAGAAATGAATCCTGTACAAATTCTCTTATTCTCAGAACCACTCAGCGCATAGCACCAGCAATACATAATATGTACGTATTTCTTGAAAATGTTCTCGTGGGCGTGAATAGGAAAAATAAGTGCTTTTCCACCGCCGAAAACAGAAGATTAAAAAAGTTTGCAAATTAAAGAAAAAGTTACAACTTGCTCTAGGAGCAGACGAGCATTAGCTGCAAATCGATAAACCATTTTGCATTCACATCGACTGCATCTTGATATTATAATATAAATTCAATATTACAGAGAACTTTCTCGCGCAAGTTTTTGATCGATGGGCAGTTCAGTTTCTCCGACGTGAAGCGATGATAAATAAGAGACTCGCTTATGAACGATACGAAATGAAATATCAATTGAAAGTTTGCGAATATCAGTTGTAATGGAGGGCCGCACCCCAACAGCATAATACTTATAACTAATTTAAAGTAAATACCGACTGTCGATAAAATTTAACCGGACATATTAAATAACCTTTGATGTTCGGATAACTTCTTTGATAGAACACTTATCCAGGAATTTATCTTGATTTCGTCTAGACTGGGTAGAACACGCTATCAAATTAGAATGAATCGTTATACAGATGAGGATTTAGAGTATGAATGGATTGCAGCCGGTTTCCAGCGCGAAATGCAATAAAACGATGATAATATTATTGCAAAATGGAAAACGTGGGTATTTACAGGAATTTTATTGAACACATAAATATAATATTTATTTACATACCGTCGTAACGATGGAATATGATTATTTGTAGTATTTACGCAACGCACCAATCATTATATGAAAATACAATAATAAACATGGATCTTTCAAGTGAAAATAAGCCATTTTATTTTTCGTTTTCAGTCTCTACGGCGGCAGTTTTTCTCAATAATATTTAAGGGGAGTCACAGCAGTTTTGGGCGGCCACGGGCAAATATCTGCCATATCAATAAAACTCCCTAAATATTTTGAAATTCTGGGAAGAGGTATAAAAAAAAGTCTCGCGTCTGTTCATTTTGGGAAATCCGCAAATTCCTTGATATTGGACAAAATGTTTTTGAAAATTTTGAGGAGCCCAAAAAGGTCGAGAAAATTATCTAAAGCGGTATTTCCCAACGTGGGGCATACGCCCCATCGGGGGGCGATTTCAATGTTTTAGGGGGGGGGGGCAATGCGCAAACTATTCATATTTTATTTTTTTGTCAAAACGCATTTTCAAAAATATTTTTTGAAGCTAATCTCTCTAATAAGTCCGGAAAAATCATACTGTTGGAGAGGATTTAATAAAACCAGCTATATTGATTTTTCTCAAAAAGGTTTTGGAAAAGGTTGACAAAGATGTGAAACAAACTATGTGCATTTATTATTAAAAGCAATTATTTTTCCGAATTTGTAAGGTACCTACCTAATTATGAGATTTTGATTGGGGTGAGGAGACATAGATTTTTGAAGCGTTTAAGTGGGGCGTAGCACAAATAAGGTTGGGAAACATTGCTCTACAGTACACACCCTCAACATAAAATATGAAACTGAATAAAAAGCCCGTGCTGTAGATAGCTTTAAACTGATGGTCAAACGGCATTAGACGTCGTTCATTTCGATTGCGGGGTTTACGGGTTTTAATCCCTTCCATAAATTAATTATTAAATCAAATAAAATTATGGATCTATGTGCACGGGAATACATTTTTGTGTTGTTATTTACAATCCGTCCTTCCCTTAAATTTGAACCTAAAAACAGGGTATAATGAGTCATTATACCGTTACCATGAATGCCAAGCAGCAGTTCTGTTGGAATACTCCATTAGTAGTTCATATAATTTACGTTAAGAGCGAACATGATTAAAAAAAAAATAGAAAAAGGCAAGAAAAACAGGACAAAGATTAATTTTTCACGGTATATGTAATTGAAATATCTGAATAGTACTTACCTACTTAAAATATAAATAATACTCGTAAACAGCTTTTTTAGGTTTCAGTTTATTTGCGGACGGAAAATGATTAATACGTTGCAAAAGAAATAATTTATTGTATTTCCCGTAATGGGATTCCGGACGAATACAGGCGATAAATTGAATTCGGATCGTAATGAAAATGTGAAAAAGGGTGTAAAATATTTATGCGTTTTTTCCCACCGAGAGAAGTTGGGCAACATGAGTCGTTTCAATACATCCGGGAAAGGTGGTTTATTCTAATTCCATTTTCTTTTGGCATCAAAACAATGTAAACAGTCAACGACATAAAACTCGAAGGGTTTTAGAGATATAGGGAATAATATCACAAATTCAGTTGCAAATTTATGTGTCGTGTATTTTTTTAAATAAATTAAATAGCCATTTTGCCTGATATAAATCACACACAATCAACTAGAAGAGATTTTTTCATCTCACTTGGGATCGACTTGAGAATAAAAGACATCACAACTGGCGTAAGCTGTAATGTCATTTTTTTTTTTAATTCTTAGAAAAACTCTTAGAAAAAAAAACACGCCCAAGATATCAATTTTTTTTTTTTAAATTTGATTATAACCTTACCCAGATTTGATGGGTACCGAGACCCATCATACTTTTCGAACTCCTGAAATATTCTCGCAGACAACCCGTTGGCGACAGCTGCACTAGATCACAGAGGTCAACATAATAT